>JAUCNO010001851.1:10163481-10179415 GCA_032353835.1 Enteromius viviparus
AGCTGCTTTGCAATGATATGTATCATGAAAAGCGCTATACAAATAAATTTGAATTGAATTGAATTGAATTGAATTGAATTGAATTGTTCCCATTCCCTAAGATACTTGTCCTTCCTCAGGGGAATCATCTAAGAGTGGCTGTTATCAGGAGCATAAGGTCCGAGAATCAGGTTTGGGTGGGCCAAAACAGGCAACCAGCTCCTGATCCTGCCAGCTGTGTGCCAGTGCATCTCAAACAACTGGCAGTTGGAGGACTCATGGGAAGCAAACAGGTCCACCTGCACTTCCCTGAATTGACTCCAATCAGCTGGATTGTCCCAGGGTGGAGTCTCCATTCTCTGGGAAATGTGAGTTGGGTCGGCTGCACAATTCAGCTCTCCTTGAACAAGAATGGCTCTCAGCGATTTTGAAACGCAAGTGACTCCAGAGAAGGAGATGGCAGGCGAGTTGCGGCAGATGACGAGAACGTACACCACCCTGATGTTGTCTGTCCGGACCAGAACATGCTTGCCCCACAACATCCGAAGGAACTGGTGCAATTGCAATGGCACCACAATTGCGATCGGTCATTTCCAAAATAAATAAGTTTTATAAGCACAAACGCTCGGCTTGCTCTGTTCTGTGATGCGCGTTGGTAACGTAACGTAATACACAATTATGTTGAAAAGGTCAAGCTTGACATAGGTGGAAGTACCGTGTCAGTGTTTACAAGTTGAACTGCAAAGAAAGTTAAACGCCGTTTCCAAAAAAAAAGGAAGTTAAAAGGTAAAACAACGATGTCGGACAATTTTGAACTTAGAGGAGGAGAAGAAGAGATAGAGCCTGCATCAAGCTTGACGTAATTGTGTATTACGTTACGTTACCAACGCGCATCACAGAACAGAGCAAGTCGAGCGTTTGTGCTTATAAAACTTAAACTTTTTATTTATTTTGGAAATGACAGATCGTTTCGCTAGATAAGACCCTTATTCATCGTCTGGTATCGTTTAAATCCCTTTGAAGCTGCACTGAAACTGTCATTTGGACCTTGAACTGTCATGTGGACGTTTGGGTCCCAATAGATTCCATTATATGGGGGAAAATCCTGGAATGTTTTCGTCAAAAACATTAATTTCTTTTCGACTGAAGAAAGAAAGACATGGACATCTTGGATGACATGGTGGTGAGTAAATTCCCAGCAAAAGTTTTTTTGAAAGTGAACTTCTCCTTTAAGAAGGCAATATCGGATTTTATCATTTAATTGTAAAGACATGGAAAGTATTTATCTTGCACAAAGCATACATTATGTTTTATTGCTGTTATTCTAGTTGTATTACTAAATTAGAATAACAGCACGGATTTCAACTTATACAATAACATGCAGTACAGTATATAAAATGGAAACTGGAACTAAGAAAAGGCAATTCCATGAAATGTCTGAAAAACTGTTTGCCAAACCAAACGGTCCAAACCAAGCAATTCGCTAAAATGAATCAGACCTCCCAACCCTAAACTAAAGGCACAGAGAGGAGACAGTGCTTGGTTATTGCCTCAGGTTGCTTGGTTGTAAGGCTCTGCAATATAATGTAATATACAATATGGGTGACAGGCTATAATCTTTGTCACGCCACTCTGAGGCCTGTTACTGGAAACGCTGCACAATTTTAAAAACAGCTGAGCTGCTGTAACAAATGTTGTTATGGTGATAATTCACCAAAACACAAGCATTTTGATTTACCCATTGTAGTTCTGTATTTCTTCCACTTTCAAAGATAACATTTTAAAGGTCATTTTTCATTCAACTACGCTGGTGCTTTTAATTCAATAAGGACAGAAAACACCACAAAGATCTCATAAATGTGTTCCATACGAGTTGAATCTCTGCTTTTAGGTGGTCAGACGTCCAGCATTTAAACCCAGCGGACTCAATCTGTCAGCTGAATGTTAGCAAACAGCTTGAGTTTGTACATTTGACTCTGATAAGAGCAGGTCAAGAGAGGTAAAAAGAGCGTGGAAGAACTGGGTGGAGGAGGAGGAGGAGGAGGACATCTGGTTTTCATACATCTACCATTCTAAGCAACTATATGTTGTGATACTGCTTTTCAAGTCAGGAAGTAACTTCCTGTTTCTTTTCTCTCTTTCCTAGTATGCTGCTTTCTGCTCGATGAGTTATAACAATCTAAATCCATTGCCCGGCAGCAAAAACTCTCCTGCCAAGCTCAGTGAGGTCCAAAAAGTCTGCGTCCTCTGGTTTAAATGCTTCTATTTGGCACTCTTTTTAAAGTTTTGAAAGATTAATAAATTATATTAACAGCATAACAGTTTGAGTGGAAATATTTATTTCATAACAGAAGCACGAAAGCTGCATGAGCTCCAAACGTTGATCGGATGATCATGTTCTCCAGCATGATTTGATAATGATCCAGAAAGAGCAACTTGTGCTTCAGTGGAATCCAAGAACATCTGACTGTCTGAACAAAGTCATGTGATCAGTGTCTTAGAAATACTGCACGTCTGAAATGTTATTTTGAAAAGTTCTTTGAATTTTTACTTATAAATATTATAAATGCTTTCTTGGACTCAAGACCATTTGGCATGATAATCAGCATCATTTTTTTTTGTCTTGGTCTACTTTAACACTGGGGAAACCCCTTTGAAATGCAATTGGACTAGTTTAGAGAAACAACTGGGCAGGGTTTGTTAAAAATGGTTTCAAAAAGGTTTAAACAGGACAGTTTTAAGTTTTCTTGTTCTCCTTCTTTCCATGAGAGGTCTGAAGGGACATTTTAATATCCTTTCCCTTTTAACACATTAAAGAACCTTTATCCAAAGGAAAGGTTAATAGATGTTCCTCAGGCAACCCCAAAAAGAACCTTATGTCCATTTGTTTGGCTGTAAGTATATTTGTATTTATTGCCTAAGCACCCACTCTTCCAAACTTCCTCCAAAGCAATTGATCATAAAACATAAGAGGGAGAAAGTTCAGTCTCAAGTCGTCTCTTCGCATAATTCACTAGTTCGAGCCTGTTCGCCACCTCCGGCATTGCCTCCATTTGTTCAAGTAATGACACAGCAGGATCTAACAAAACAACGCGATCCCTGTCGACGTCTTCAGCATGTGTGTACTCAGAGTGAGAGAGCATGTACGGATGTTTATATATGTGGGAGCCGTGCTGATGTGAGCGGGCAGTGAGTAATGAAGTGATCTGAAGAGTAAGGCATGTGTTCCTCGGGGAAGTGTTTAAGCAGGCTTGAGAGCGTTTCGCTGATGTGGGTGTTATATGTGCAGTAAGAGGATTTCATTGTGTGCTCATTGGCATTCTGTAACTTGGGGTCAGATGTCAACTTTTATTTTGGTTTCGGCAAATTTCAGCTCTCAGCCAGAGATTTTACGCTAGAGAAATGTTTTTTTTTTCCTTCTTCTTCTTGCCAGGCAGATATCTTCCCACACATTTATGCTGTTACATGCAAACATTACAGTAAGCTACTGTTGTCGTTTATTGTAGCGTGCCCTTCATTTCTACTACTTCTACTATTAGGATTTGTCCATTGTTGTAGAGTAACATTTGAAATCCAAAAATTTAAATTTGATGAGAATAGTCTCACCTTCAGGCCATCCAGGATGTGAATGTGTGTTTCTTCATTGGTGAAATGTTTCATATTTTGTGTCATAGCTGCAGTCAATGGTGCCTTCAGAGTCCAAACAGCTGATAAAAACAATAATCCACAAGTTAACCACTCTAGTACTCCAAATTATATCTTGTATAAAAATAAAATCAGTGTAGACATTTTTACATTTAAACAGCTGCTACTGGGTTCACTAAGAAATAAAATAATGGCAAAACATTAAATTTAAATTAATCTATAAAATCTGCCAGCCCTATTTTCATTTGTAAAAGGTACTTGATTTAATGAACTTCATCGTCATTTTCCACAAGTTGATATGATTATTTAGGCTCTTAATGAGAAGTTTATAACATACCTTGTCAAAACCAGCTATATTCACATCCAGACATTTCGGTGCATGTACCTTTAATGCCAATGAGCTCTGTTTACCCTGACCCTCTCTGGCGATTTGCAAAGGTTCATAAAAAAAATGGAAAAAAACCCTTATACTCACTTCTTCTGTAGATAAAACTGTATCACAAATGATTAAGGTAGATGGGCGGGAATTCCCTTCAAAAACAAAAGTAATCCACTGCGTCTTTAGCGGCTCAGATCAGGAGTAAACGAGGACTGCTATGTTCATTATTACATCCAAAAGCAAAACACCTCAAACGCTTAGGAGCCAGTCTTGTCTAAACCTGCCCTGGTGTCGAAATAATGGGCGCTGTTGACAGCTCACTCATGGTGGGTCTAAGATAAAACCAAAGACTATACCAGTGTCAATTAACAATCGTGGGAGGGGCTTGTGCAGAACTACATCACTCTGCCAAGAATCTGAGAGCAGCTCGATCTGAGGCACTTCTCATGATTTAGACCGTGACCACACAAAGATGAATTTAGCTGTAAATGCATTTTTTTTTTTATCGTATAGGTGTTTCATCCAAGTGCATCTGGCATTTTGGGAGAGTGAAACCGATTTTTGGAACTCTGTCCTTAAGTGGATAAATCTGAAAACTCCGCCTTCATGTTTTCGTGTAGACAGCCAATCCGTGTAGTGCCCCTGATGCAGTACCTGATTTTACTGAGTTCCGCGTGTCCCTGGGTCAACATCTTTGTTGTCCCTGGAACAACATTGTGATTAGCCAATCAGATTTGAAAAACCAGTTTATGGTTTTTGTGAAGTTCAGGCTTACAATCAGTGTTTGGTGCTTGTACATCAATGTCAGTCATCTACCTCTGATTTTAGGCAATACTCATGGGTAGGGTTAGGTTTAGGTGTAGAGATATGGTCAAAACTAAAATTTTGGAATGAAATGTTGTTCAGGGTCAACAAAATATGTTGACCCAGGAACACGCCCAACTCAGCAAAATCAGGACGTGCCTTTTGGCAGACTATGTAGTTGCAATCCCACGTCTCACCCATAGTCAGGTACTGCTACGTCACGTAACAGCAAGAAAAACATGAACAAACACTGAGCGATTGTCTTTTTATAAACCTTAACACACATTAATAAGTGTATTGTTCCACGTTTGTATACCACGCGCAAAGTTAATGGGTATAGTCCAAGTCTTCTCCGTTGTTCTGTTATAGAATTATGGTCTTGTCACATTTAGTGGGGGCTTGCGTGATGGAAGGGAGCAATAACAGTGGCGATGAGCAAAGAGACCAAATGAACATGAGAAAATTACAAAAGTTTCCTACTCAGAGACCTTAGAAGGACTGTCACCCGAGACCAGGTAAATTCAGTGTAGCATTTAACCAATGCGATTGTTAATCAAGATGGGGGCTGTTAAATAATGTACGTCAATAATGGAAGGGATAAACCACAACGGTCAGTGCGTTACTGCACAATGGATGTGGAGGGGCCATTACCGTTAAATGTAAACTGTCGGCGAGAGGCAGTTTTGCTCGTCATTGATGGCGAGAACGTCGAGGAGAGTTGAAATCAGGTTAACTTTATGGTAATGAATTATGACGCGGTTCGGCGGCAACCAGTTAAGAAAATCCACCGCTTGGCAGGGCGGCAAGAGCAAATTTTTACTTTCTCGCCGGCGGCGTAGTGAATGCATACACTATACCGGAATATTTCTCAGCTTATACCACGGCTACATATCAAAGGAATGAGTTTACTCTCAAAAAAATACTTCATGCTTTAGTTTGAATACTGAACGTTGAATAAATTGTTGTAATCAAGTCTAATGTGCTCAAAACAGGTTTAGTAATTTTAGTTTGATTGCAATTATTAGGGTTTATAAATGCACAGCCATGAACTTACTGTATAATAATAATATTTTACCTAATATTTTAATATTAATATAAATTTTTTTATAAATATCATCAATAAATAAAATGTCGTTTTTTTGTTGTTTTTCTAAAAAAGAAAAGAAAAAAAAGAAACCAATTGGTTGTTAACTTAAGAGTCATGTCTTATTTTCTCTAGCTCATTTAATATTGCTCTTTAATTAAGCAAAAATGTTTTATCCGATTACTCGATTAATTGATGTAATTGTTAGTAGAATACTCGATACTAAAATATTCGATAGCTGCAGCCCTAGTTTTGGTGTTTCGTCTGGAAACAGATATTTTTTTAAGACAAGGATTAAAAAAATATCTGATAGGGGAAGTTATGACTTCATGTGGACATAGCCGTATTGGGATAAAAAAAAACACTGGGTGGATTTTATCATTATAGGGTGGTTGTGAACACACACTGCCAACACGCTTTTGAAAGCAAGTACATTTTTGCTTTTGATGACTTCTTTAAAGCTGCCTAATATGCAAATACGCTATCTAGTTTCAGAGTAGTAGTAGTTTCACAGTACAATTATGTACTTTAAATATATTACTCCTTAAACAGCTTTAGAGTAGTTACCAACTTTTTGTTAACAACTTAGAAACTAGCATTTGTAGTTCAAGTAGCTAACAACTACAACAACTCTGCTGAAAAAATCATCAAAAGAAAAAATATGTTGTGATGCTGGGTTGGGGGTTTAATATGATCGTTTTGCTGTTCCTCATGGCCGACATAATCCAGCAAAAAGACCAGCCTAAACCAGCATCCCAGCATCAAAACATGCTTTACCAGCATATGCTAATTTTTTCAGCAGTGAACTCCATGTTTGCTTCAGCTTGGCAAGCAATAGTTCCAAAGTAGCTTCCCCAACGCTATCAGTATTTTGGGTTCTTGGGTCCATAAGGCTTGTTTGACCACACTCTCTGAAGCTGTTAACTAATTAGCCTCACAAGAGTGTGTGCGTTTTCTTCTAAATAAAGATGAGCCCTGTGCAGTGCATTAGAGAGAACAAAATGCTTTGTTGTTGGTGTGAAACGATCACAAAAACCTTGGGAGTTCCCTGTCCAATCATCTCGTTCACACCTAATTAGCCACAATAATGAGAACGCAAACTGACCATGAAAAGTGAGTGTTGGTTCGCTCACTATGGTATGTGTCGCTCACTATGGTAGCGACACCTTTGCAATTGAATAATTCATCCCGTCATCCTAGCAGAGACTTTGGAGAGCGTGACCTTTGAACTGGCGTTTAGTCGACTCTCGATGCTTCTTCTAACAGTTTGTAGAGTGCCAAGGCTTACTAAGGTTTAAAAATGCAAATGTAATGAGTGGTTAAGTGTTTGGACGGTTAGAGGAACCATTATTCACACATTCAGATCTCAGATCAAAACAATGCAGCTAGCATATACAATGAAAAGGAAAGTTAGAGCAAAAATTGGTCGTACACCCCAACATTAATAGCTCTTTCCGCTCATCAGGTGTCATTAATATTGGTGTGTAAAACAAGGGCAGTCTGGCTGAAGGTTGGATCAATAGCTCTTTGTAGGCAGTAATTGGTTTGTTATGGTTAGACGGGCCGCAGCCACTGTTCTGACCCCCTGCTACCCTACAGCAACTGTTTCCATTTAACACACACACACACACATTTAAGTGTGTGTTTAATTGTGCACGTGCAGACGCACAGACCCAACCTGGTGAAACCTTTTACAAATATTTACTCAAAAGATCAAAAGAAACACGTTCTTAGGTCATTTTGGGTTCTCTCTATGTATTTTAGGCTCACAGTTTGAATGTTGCATGTCATATATATATATATATATATTTCAAAGTATTCATTCAAATTTCAAAGTAGCTTTCCATACAGAACATTTGTTGACATTCACTTGATCCCTATTTGAATATACTGTAAAATGTAATTTATTCTTCTGATGCAAAGCCTTCAGTGTTACATGATCCTTCAGAAATTCTTGTAATATGCTGTTTTGCTTTTCAAAGTTGTGGAAACCGTGCTACATTTTTTTCAGGATCCTTTGATGAATAAAAAGTCTCAAAAACATTGTTGTTTTGGTTTATAACAGTACTGTACTGTAATTTGTTAAACAAAGTCTTTGCAGTAATTTCTTTTCAGTATAGACGTGTTCGTAAACTCTTTACTGACCCCAAACTTTTATATGATAGACTATACTTTAAAAAAGCGACTAAAGTCCTGATGGAGAACGACCTGTTTGTGTTCCAAATGGCTGGCATCTCTTTGGTGGTGTGCCTTCAGAAGTCAACGATCATTCTCTCGGGCCGTCTGAGAGTCTAGCCGTCTTAAAGCAGTCGCCCTTCTATCGCATTTTCTTTGCACTGGCCTCCCTCTGACAATCCCTGAAGGAGACACATAAAGCCCCTTCCCCAGTCCGTGGCTGGAGTCTGGTCTGGGACACAGACTGTGATTAGGCTCTTTAAAAGCAGCAGCCGCGTGGGCTTCTGCCTCCTGAGTCCCAAATTGCAGTGTCAGGAAATGTCAAGGTAAGCATTTGCTGAAGAAGAACAGCTGGATGTGTTTTTACAGGAGAGACGAGTGAAGGGACTACACGGTTTACAAGATTTCCTCATCCCCATGCTGCCTCTGTCCAGAGAAGAGATGTGTTTGTCTTACAAGAAAAGAGATGCTGTTTGCTCCAGGGAAATGTCAGTTTATTATTGGATTTGTACATGCTTGTAAATATTTCCTTTACACTCTAAATCAACAACATTTCCCTGAACAATCGATTATCTGGATCTCACTAGTCCATAGGTCATAGTTCACCACAAAATTAAATAATGATACATTAATTAAATATTAGAAGAAAAAAAAGAGAGAAGGAGAGAAAATGAATATGCATACATCATTATGCCTTAATTTTTTTAATAGAGTCATGTTTTTTTTACTGCATTTTCACTATATATATATTTTTTTTTGTAGAAGTTTAGAAGTAATGGAAGTTACATTTATAGTGTTTTTAATAATTGCATATTTGAATAATTAGAATTTATATATATATATATATATATATATATATATATATATATATATGTGTGTGTGTGTGTGTGTAAATGTTTACTTTTTTATTATAAAAAAAGCATAATTTTATATATGCTTTTTTATTAAAAAAAACAGAAAACGATTATATCCAAACGTTAAAGGAATACTTAAGATACAACTTAATGTAAACTTTAATGTAAATTGTAAATGTATTTGTTTATATATATATATATATATATTAATCTATAGTAATGACATAAAGGAGCAAATTAATACCAGTTTTCATTTACAAAATATGGGTTTGGGTGCTGTGCATATTTATTAGGTATATATAAATACATAAACATCCATGTATATATTTAAGAACACTTTGATAATAATATTAATATAAATTAATTTAATATAAATATAGAGATGTAAATACATGTAATATTTTTTTTATGTATGTACTGTGTGTGTGTGTGTGTATATTAAATAATATACAATTTACAAATATATTATGCAAACAAAACCTTTTATTTCGTATGTAATAAATCGCTTGACAGCACTACTTAAAGTATGAATATGATATGTATCTATGCATGCGTGTTTTGGTTTTGGGGTGTGTTGATGGGGGCATTTCATATTACAATTTAAATGCAGTTAAATTTTCCTTTAATAACTGCAATAAATCATGGCATCTAAATCGTTTGGCTGCTTGATTTTGCCACCACTGTTGACATTAAGTGAATCTGAGATGGTGAACTAATAGCCGAGGTCCTGATGAATGTGAATAGTGCGTTTACATTTGAGGAGGTGTGACAGTAGTAGTAGTGTTTTTCTCATGCGCAGCAGGCCTCACGACCCCCAATCCCAGACGCTCCTTCTCTTCACCTCAGAGATGCTGAAGGCCTGAAGTTGTGGGTGGTATCTTCAAGACCTCACATATGATCCCCTCGGGCTCTCAAACCAGTCTAGGTGCCAACCTGGCTTTTGTTAATGAAAGTGCTGTTGTTTTCGGATTCCAGGCGATCATCGAGAGAGGCCAGGCAATGAAAAACGCATGAGAGAAAAAGGCTTGCCCAGCTGGACCACAATTACAGCAGATCCTCTTGAAAGTATCTAATCTAGGTGTTCAAATCCAATCCATCTACGGCAGAGCTTCTGTTGTTGTCTTTTAATGGCCCGTCCTCTCTGTCTCTGCAGCAGATCTGTCTTCATGGGTTTGATTGACAGTCATAATTGTGTAGATTACTGCAGACAGACACTGAGCTATGAGCAGGAGACTATGATTAAAAAGCAGTGCATATTTTGAGGTCTGCTTAAATGAGAAGAATGAGCTTCCTGAGTGTCAGTTTTAGTGATGCACTGAGATATTTGCTATTTTGACTTCAGTGGCATCAGATAATAACTGTGTTGGTCTGGGTAACTTACAAGCTTTTCATTGCGTATATTATCCATCGTGTTCTGTAGAGATAGCTGACCAGTAATGTAGATCATTCAGAAAAAAATTGATTCAGTTTGGACAAATTCAATTGTTTGACAGGAGCAAATTTGAACATTTATTTCAAAACAATTTTCGTTCAGAAATTGTAAAATGTAACAAATAATTATAAAGAAGAGATTTTTCAATATTCTTTGAATATGTTTTGTTGTTATTGTGTTTTACAAGAAAATACTATTTCAGTTTTTCTACTTTTAAATTTCACGTTTAATGCTACTTAAACCATTATATTTTCTTTTAAATTATTTGTGAAATTAAAAAGCAATTTTTTTAAAAAGTCAAAAATGTAAAAAAAAAAAAAACTAATTATCACAGTTTCCACAAAAATATGAAGCAGCATTTATTTTAAGTTAACATATACTTTGTATAGTTATATGTATATTCAAAAAATATATATTTTTTAAAATATTTAAATATTTAAAAAAATATTTTTAATTGATTTGTAATTGAAAACAATAAAAAATGGCAAAATATATGGAGAATTTTTTTTTTATTTTGGTAATGATGCTGAAAATTCAGCTTTACATCACAGGAATAAATTACATTTAAAAAAAATATATATTCAAGCTGAAAACCTATCTAAAATTACAATAATTTTTACTGTATTTTTTATCAAATGCATGCAGCCGATGAGTCTTCTTTCAAAAGCCTTACAAAATCTTACAGTGCTTTATATATAAAATGTTTGGGTTTACATTACGCATCTTCCACGCCACTGGAGGTCAGTATAGTCCAAGATTATGGTCATATCAGCTAGTGCAACATAAACAAACAATTACAGAGTGCACGTTAAAACCCCCAAAACAAAATTAAAACTCGATTTAAACAAAGTTCCAGTCACATGGGTCGATTCTTCCTAATAGTCTTGTTTTAAGCTGAAAGGTTAAATCAAGAGCCTGCAGTGCTTCTGAGTTCTGCTGCAGCTGTTGAGCATTTCTGTAATAAATGTGTCTGGATAAAGACCAGCGGCAAACCCCAATCTGCCACCGCACTGCTTTATTCCACTTCATCAAAGACAGCCCATCTTTTCTCGTGTCATTTATAGATCCTCTCTTGGTACATTCACTGAAGTTCATTAGTTCACATCTATTGTGCTTCAGATTTGTAACGTGAATCCTTTCAGGCCTCGTGCGATGAGATTCTGTTGGTCTTTAGGCCTGGTGCTCCGATAAGCTCTTTTTTTCATTTGGGTGTTATAGAAAGCGTGAGGATTGGGATTTGGTCGGTGAGGATTTCAAGCTCGAAAGACAGAGAGGATTAAAATAGGAATCCCGTGAGGAAATGCGGATACAATGCGTTGCAGTGATGGAGAAATGAAAGCAGGGAGGGCTGGGCACTTGTTCTGTCCAGGCCTGGCATCTGATGGAGCACAATTACACACTAGATTACAGGGCTGGTGGAGATTCGGAGGGTCGCGTCTCTGAGTTGGGGATCTCTAGCGGTCAGGCTCTCTCTGGCGGTGCTGCTGCTGCTGGTGTCTTTGGAGTCCAGGTTTGAGATATCAGACACAGGCTGGTGGCCTAGCAACCGTTTGTTTGGGTTTTTAGTCGCGGCGCTGAAGGGTCTTTTTCACGTACGATTGTTTTGGCTTCTATGCAGTTTACAAAAGTGCTTGTTTGTCCATAGAAAGCACATTAGTTGTAAGTGAAGCGTCTTCTTTTCAGGTTTCAAAAAAGTTTTTGGAGAATAAAACGTCAAAATTTAGTTGAAACAATGTTACATTGTCATTCAGTGTAATGCAATATTTATGTAAAAATTCAAACAACATGCTTATTCTGCCTTTTAAATATATTACGAGTATATTGAATTTTATTGTTTTAAATTAGTAAAATCTTCTTTCTTGAAAAATGTAAAATTACAACTAATTAGAATTTGGGGTCAAATGAATTAGTCTTTACTGTGTCAAAAATAGATTTTTGTTGTAAATAAGTCTCACAAAATTGTTACACTGAATTACATTTTAGTGGGTGTTTTCTGTAAATCAGGGACAAATTTATCATGTTTATTTATTTTTTATTTTTTTAAGTAGAATTAAGCAATTTAATTAAACAGAAAACCTTTTTAATTTTTTGGGGGGGACAAATAACAATTTAAAACAATATTACACATATTGCTTGCTTAAACCCTGTTTTGTCTTTGATCCATAAAAAATAAAAAAATATATAAAATAAACACAAAATATATAATGTATAATTGCCTTTTTAGTCCATGGTGGTATTGGGCTTCCATTGAATATTATTCTATAGGATTCTGAATGTAATAACATCTTCTATATGCATGTATTTAATATATACCTCTTTTGATTGAAGGGTCAGAAGTTTTTCAAATCTAACAAAATACAATCAGTTCACTTGTGATAGGCTTGTGTTTTATCTTGGAAATAAGATTATATCAGATTACTTTACAAATGTAATTACTTTATACTTTCGGTTCGAAACGTTTCTGTATTAAAGTGTGATGATTGAGCTCGTTTTGACCTCCTGAAGCAGCACATGTTGATAAAGTTACTGTCCTCAGTGCTGCTCAGGATGGACCAATCACCAGTCACTTGTGATTCCCAGAAAACAATTTATTCATCACTTCACACAATAGAGAGAGAGTAAAAGACATCTGCCTGCGTTCAGTCTCCAGAGCTTCGCTGTGAGCTCGCTGACATCTGGTAGCTGGCTCTTATGAGATCTCACACTGGTCTGATTTATTAATGCCACGCTGTATGGCGTCATCAGGCGCTGTCAGCTCCAAACCTTTCATCCACACTCATTTATCTGTGTGTGTATGTTTGCGAGGGATGTTAGGGTTAGAGAGGATCTTTTGGTCTTGGCATGTTTCTCCAGAAGCATCTTCTGAACCTGTCTGGTCATGTCAGAGGGAATTTGCACCTTTGTTTTGGTCAGCGTTAGAACGCAGCCTCATATGAAGTGCATTTATTAAAACTACTGATATAAGAGAGACTGCAGTGCAAAAAAAACCCCAAAAAAGTATTCCAGAAAAATATCTGTTGTCATCTCAAAGGCAAAACTGCATCATAAGATATCGATATATTATCGATACATGTCTAACATTATACATTTTAATTATATTTCAATTGTATTCATGTTTCAATTAGAATAATACTATATTAAATACAAATGATTACTATTATTAACAATATAATATTTATTATTATTATTACTATATAAATATATCCACTTTGTGTTGCGTATCCAGTATTTGGAAATGTATATAACAAAAAAAGTTTGAATGTGTGTTTTCGAATGAAAGGGTTATTCCGCATGAAAACATGTTTAGCAAGAATTAAATATGTATGTTTATTCATCATTTAAAATGTTAATTTCTTCATGACATACTGCATGTTTTGCTGTATTTTTGTTGCATGGACATTTTAGCAAGAAGAATTGTTAATGGATCCAAAAGTCGATTTAAGTAATCGAATAAAAAAAAAGTGAATGCAGCACAATTTATAATAAAATCCGACTGTTTGCAGCTGTTTTCTTTGGAGCTTCATCAGCATTGCCTCTCATGGCCTGTGGTTGTCTGTGGATGTGCTTTGAGAAGTAAAACCCTGTCATTTCAGCTCTGTCAACTGTTTTTAGTTCTGTTTTTAGACCGGGGTTCAGTGAAGTTTGTCTGCAGACCTCGAGAGCTGCCCAGATCCTCAGCACTTATCTTTATATTAGAAAGGAACCAGTAACAGTACAGATCAGCTAAAAGCTGCTTCGTTGTTAATATCGTGTTGTTTTGCTCTCAAACATTTTATGGTTTACAGTGACTTGTGAAGAAGTTAACTTTTTTTCCCCACATGCCCTGTGTTGTGATGTAACTACCAATGAGCACTATATACCAAATTCAGACAGCATTGCTCATGTGATGCTTCAGTAGAAACACCTGCCTGCAAATACGTTCAGCGAGTCATTCCCAGATTTTAATGTGCTCAATTGTCTTTCATTGACACATCAGTTTTTTGGCAGATAAAGAGTACTCTAATTTGTTAAAGAAAATAGCTTACAACAGATGCTGTATTTACTTGATCAAAGCTCCAGCAAAAATGATAATAATTTAAAACATTTTATAATTTTGGAAAACTTGTTACTATTTTAATATATTAATCATTCTAATATGCTGATATGCTACTCAAAAAACATTTTGGATTATAAGAAATCAGTGAAAACAAATGTTTCTTCATTTTTTTTCTTGTTTCTAGCCAAAATATAAAAAAAAAATCTTAATCAAGAAGGATTTTCGAGACAAGAAAAAAAAAATAATATAATAATATATATATATATATACAATTATTATTTTGTCATATATATATGTATATATATATATATATTTTTTTTTTTTTTTTTGGGGGGGGGGAAAATGTCAAAATTAAGTGATTGTTCAAAATAATATTATTTCAAACAGAAAATCTTTTGCTTCATAAAAATGCTAAATGTCCAAACTGTTATTTTGTCACATTGCACAACACTTAACTGTGAGCACGAACAGACAAAATATTTCCAAGCCTTTGGAAACTGGGTTAGAGAGTTGTTAGTAGCTCATAGCTTGGCAAACAACCCTTTCAGAGTTACTTAATAGTGAGTGTTACGTGTGTGACACCAATAAATAAAGTATGAAAATGCTCTGACACAGGCCGGCGGCGGCAGACTCTTTCTCTAAAGAATAATTGGCTTGATGCAGTGCAGGAAGCTGCAGGTCTCTGCCCCACTGCCCTACTGCCTCAGGCTGGACGTCCCGTTTGATCCGTCGCTCTCGCACGCCTGCTGGAATACGCCGTAAATCAAGCAAACATGCTACTGTTCATAGGCGTTCAAAAAACACTAGCCTCTGGCCTCACGCACAGAGCACATACAGATATAGAAGCAAACAGCCTGCGTTACGAGTCTCGTAAAATGCCTTCTTTTTTCTTTTCGAACCTCATTAAGACAAAAAATGTGTGCTACTCTCCAGGTGTTGGCTAACTAAACAATGTGTAACTCTTTCTTGCCCAAACAAGAAATAGTAGATGTATTGGGGTAACTGCGTTTATGACTAAGATACACGCATGATAGCATTGTAATACTTTGTTTGTTTTGGACACTTACCATGGTAATACTATGTTTTTTTTTTGGACTTTCATCCTGTTGTTGAAGCACCTTGGATACGACGCATGTTGTTGATGCTTAAAACCGATCTGCATGAAAATAAATTTAAGGACTGTGAAAGCGTCATAGGGAACATTACTCAATATGATTTTGCATTACTAACAATAACTAGCATATTTTTTTGTGTTCATTTTTTAAAATGGTTAACCTTAGCATTTGCATGACAAGCATATGTGTATGTTAATGCAATCTTTCATTGAGCGATTATCTTACAAATGTAAAACTTAATTATACACTTTGAACTGAGTGCAGTTCATATATATATATATATATATATATATATATAAATCATTTAATTTAATATATGCATGCATGTGTTTGTATACACACACACACACACACATATATATATATATATATTAGGGCTGTCAATGGATTAATCATGATTAATCACATCAAAATAAAAGTTTTTCTTTATA
>JAUCNO010001851.1:10179515-10194036 GCA_032353835.1 Enteromius viviparus
AGAGTTTGGATCTAACCCTAATCAAACACACCTGAGCATGCTAATCAGTGTCTTAAGGATCATTAGAAAACACAGGTAGGTGTGTTTTATCAGGGTTGGAGCTAAAGTCTGCAGTGCATCGGACCTACAGGGTAAGATTTGAGGAACCCTGATGTAGACAATAAAAAAGTAACCTGTAATCTGATTATGAGCATTATAAAATGTGGTATACTCAATTTTTAGTGGGAACACCCTAATCACAGTATTTATACTCAAAACTACACTGAATAGTGCATAAGTGCACTAATCGGGACACACTCATTATCTCAAAATTACTTGTATATGATTAATATTATTAATAGTTTTTCTCTGTTTAAAATGCATTCTTAAATGTTTTTTTTATTTACCGTGTTTAAGAGAATATTTTCAATCTATGTGGTTTGTATAAGGAACATATTTAGTTGACTTGGCAATGAAAAACAATTAAAATTGTTGTATAAAATTCCGCATACTTAGCAGGTTTCAGACTTTGAATGAAGGTAATTTGAATGTGAAACATTTTTGTCTAAAGAAAAACACAATTTTATGACATATATTATTAAAATATTGTTATTTAACTCTTTCTCCCTGCCAGAATTATTAAAATAAAAAAATGTCACTTGTCGTTGCCAGCATTTGGAATGATTTCACTAAAGTTTCATGGCACCTGGGATACTTTATTGTATGAATATCTGAACATGCAATGTGTCAGAAAAAGATCTGAGCATCTGCTTTAAACAAAACAAACAAAGTATTATTCAAGCTTCATGCATTTTTTTATTCTACATTTGAACAGAAAACAATGCTAAGAAAATTGCATTTTTTTGTCAAAGACTTTGTCCAGATCAGATTCAGAACAATCACTTGCATCCAAAAATTTCATGGTCCAATGCAGTTTCCTGAATTAACATTTTCCAATTTTGAATTATATGCCGTTTGTTGGATTATTTATTTTACATATGCATCTTCTTACAAATGCCAGTGGTTGTTTCTACTTCTTCGCCATGTTTTGATCCAGAAATGTGTCAGAAGATGTGTAACAGCACCTCCTAACGTATAAAAGTGAAAGCTGACGTATTCCATCAATGGCAGTAAAATGTACTCATACTGTGATCTAAAGGTCCGGCCAGATTTACAGTTTTTTTGACAGTTTTTTTATTTTTTTTTTCCTTTGGCGAAAATGCATCACTTTGAATTGAATCCACATGAATTGGGAATTCTGAACCAATATTTCACAACAGGTTCGAGTGCTCATGTAAATTTGCTAAGTTGACCAACAGAAAACTGCTTGTTTTGAAAGAGACAACTATCTAAGCTCTGATTCATACAATCACAACGCCTCTGTGATCGTTTCTGTCCACACAAAATCAAAGAAATGTCTCAGTACACGTTTGGTCTGCTCAATGCTAGTCCCGTGTGTGTTGTACAGGTAGCCAGAGAGCCATATTCAGACAGGCCATGAGACACTGGGAAAAACACACATGTGTGACGTTCATCGAGAGAACGACAGAAGAGAGCTACATCGTCTTCACCTACCGGCCGTGTGGGTAAGTTTTGGGAAGGTTACTTTGGAAATGTAATAGGTTACATATTACAAGTTACCCTATTGTTAACCGATTAGACTTTTCTAAACTTTACAGAAGTACTTATGTGAATAAATGAATGAATGAGACATAGTGCTTTATGGTGTATTGCTGTACACTCAAAGTGCTTTGCAATCATGTGTAGCATCTCTCCTCAATCATGTGTGCCTTTCTGAAGATTGTGCTCCACTCTCTCTCAATACGCTCAGCACTGCTCGCTCAACCCAAAACACCCCTTTGGAAATTCGAGAACCTATGGAATAGACCAGGCAATAGTTTGTCAGCAATGTTTCTAAAAGTCGGTACATTTTAAAATCCTGTGAAGATTGACAGACGTTTTAATAGACCACATTTCCCCGTTTTTCAGAGCCCCGCACATGAAATGCAGGGAAAAATATTTAATTGTGCACAGTTTACTGAAGCATGCACACGACTACTATTTCTTCAATCGTAAGCGAGATTTGCTCAAACACGTGCACGATTTACTTATTCGTTCACTCGATTTGCTAAATCGTACATTAGATTTGCTCATTTGTTCCCTGGATTGTCGGTGTGTCACAGTGAGAGAGAGTTTCCGCAGCAGGAGGGCGAAACCTTTGACTCTTCCAGGAAGGAATCAAGCTCGCTTCTCTCGCTCATGTGGAGCGTGTGCTTTTCACTCTTTTCTTTCACTCTCTCCTCTTTCTTTTCGGTCTCTTCCTGATTTATCGCTCAAGTGGTTTTCCATCCGATCCTCTCCTCTGTCCCCGCTTATCTGCTTTGTGTGCCAACAGACGGATTTGTGTTTATGTGTGTGTGGGCTCTCGTGTCCTGACCTTCGCTGAGGAAATGCCAGCCGTTTGTGTCACACTGTTCACCACGGGCCTGTCACCTGAACATGTGTGTTTTCTCCGTGCACAATGGCTCCCTGTAGATGGTTCAGTGGCGTGGCAGAAGTTCAGAGCCCAGCTTTGACGGTCACATCCGCTGGAGACAAATCGGTCCCCGGGATGCCGTGTTGGCACGTCGGTTTTGCTCTTAAGCGGCTTCTGTCTGCTGGAAAACAGGATTTATTTTGCTCTTTTGAAATGCGCGGTTGACGAACGTCCAGTAGTCAAAGCACATCTACAGACCTCACGCAACATTTAGAGAAATTAAGCTGCAGAGGTGTGTTTCAACATCTGTGTTTGAATATCAACACATAATCAGGGTTATGATCAATGATTATGCAATATGTTTATGTATGATGGGAAAGGTTTTTTATTTCTGAGGTGCAGAACTAACCTTGATTAAGTGTTGATTATGGCTTGAATAACAATTATTTTAACAAATGGTTAAAAAAAAAAAAAAGTTTGAAAGTTGAAAATGCATTATCGTGTAAACTTACACAATCTGTTATCTTAAAAGTAGATCCCATGCTTCATTTAACAGTGCCATTATGGCAGCGATACCCAGGAGGTGGCAAAGTGACATTTTGTTTCAAAAAATATTGGAAAATGTGTTGACCTTTTTTCTTTTTTTTTTTTTTAAATCTTGAAAAATGTAGATTTGGATTACTGAAGCTGCTTATTTAATATCCTCATTTTAAAAAAAAATAAACATGCTTCTCTGATAGTAAGAAAAAAACCCACAGATTGTATAATTGATCAAAAAAATTAATACAGTTTTTTGCCCTCTATAAAGTTTATCATATTAAAGCATATACAAATTACATCAAAAATTTGTGTGTGTATATATATATATATACAGGTGCTGGTCATATAATAAGAATATCTTCACAAAGTTGATTTATTTTACTAATTCCATTCAAGAAGTGAAACCTGTATAATGTATACATTCATTCCACACAGACAGATATATTTCAAGTATTAATTTCTTTTAATTTTGATGATTACAACTAATAAAAACCCCAAATTCAGTATCTCAGAAAATTAGAATATTACTTTAGACCAATACAAAGAAAGGATTTCTAGTAACCTTGGCCACCTAAAAAGTATGAAGATGAAAAGTATGATCATGTACAGCACTCGGTGCTTAGTTTTGCCTGAATGCTGTAGCGTGGCATAGAGTCGATCAGTCTGTGGCACTGCTCAGGTGTTATGAGAGCCCAGGATGCTCTGATAGTGGCCTTCAGCTCTTCTGCATTGCTGGCATATCGCATCTTCCTCTTCACAGTACCCCGCAGATTTTCTATGGACAATCAAATCTGCGTTTCCATAAAGTTTGTCTTTTAGGTGAAAAATTATTCTCATATTTTGACTTATTAACTTTTAGTATTGTTTAAATAAAACCATTTAAAATATAATTGAACTCAATAAATATGTTTTTAAGTGGTAAAAGTAGTTTCCTCCTGGGGAGGCGGTGCCCCACGCTCCGTCTCAGCGGTGTTCATTTTAATGCTCAACATGAATTTTAGGAGAAACAAAGCTGATACCTAAAGTGAAATGTCTATTAAACAGCAATAAATAACGTGTGAGCGATGAAAGTTTCCTCTGGGAAATTATCCGGAGCATACAATGCCTAAATTTATAAGTGAGACTAACACAAAACCAAACCAGCGGTTTCCTCAGCAAACTTGTTTACAAACGAAGAAAGAAAGTCATACTGACAGAGACAAATGTAACAGACTGTTTGCTTTCTCACTGTTTAAGCAGACGTGCCGTTGCGGTCGGGTAGTGAGGGGAAACTTCAGAAAATATAGCATGGCATAAGCTTTGCCAGGCGTTTCGCTTCTGTGTGGAAGTACAGGGGCCTTTATGTCCCACTGCAGGCCATGATGGTGTGTGTGTGTGAGATGAGAAATAAAGATTTTTCCCCCTGTGTGTGTATGTCTGTCTGTCTGTCTGTGTGTGTGTGTGTGTGTGTGTGTGTGTGTGTTCAGACAATTCCTGCCGTTCTGTGCAAAGTTCAAGGCAGAGTTTCTGGAGCGAGCCGCTGGCTGCTCTGTAATTAAAGGCTGATCTTTTGCACCCACACAGACTGCACATGTGGCTTTGAATGTGTGTGCGCAGATCAGCCGTTTTCTCCCACATATCCCAGCGCTTTGAGAACGGGATGGCTTGATTGTGTGTTGTTGTGTGTCTCACCCCCGTTCTTTCTGGATTTTGCAACATGTAGCTCTGAGCAAACTTACAAAACAAACGATCCTTGACATTTTGTTTGAGTTCACGTTGTGTTCTGTGTCAGTTTGTGACTTCGCCTGCTTATTTGTGGCCGAGAGGAGAGAAACATTTCATGATGCATGTTTCCTTAAGATTTAACAGGGGGAAAAGTTAATTATATTTTGGATAAAAAAATGAAGGATTATTTTTAGTGCTGGGCGACGATTAATCACGATTAACTGCATCCAAAATAAAAGTTTTGTTTATATAATATATGTGTGTGTTTATATAAATACACACAAATGTGTGTATATAGTTTTAAGAAGAATATGGTATGTGTATATGTTAAATATAGATTAAATATATAATATAAATTATATGAATATACTGTAAATATTGACATGCACACACACACACACACACATATATATATATATATATATATATATATAAACAAAAACATTTCTTTTGGATGTGATAAATCATAAATCGCAATTAATTGTTGCCTAGCACTACTTTATTTTTTTATTTATTAATTTATTTTATTAATTTTAATTCATTTTTATTTTTTATTTTGAAAAAATACTACATTGCAGTATTCCTTGTTTTGCTAAATTTAATTTATGCAAAGTTTGTTGAAAGATATGAAATATAATTATGCAATGGAAATTTAATTAGATGTTTTTTGTTGTTGTTTTACAGTATTTTTTGTAATTTGTAAAAAAAAATATGTTTTTATGAAAATAAAAACATGGAACAGTACTAGCAATATATGTTTTTTTATTTAGTATATTTACATAAATGTTCTTACATTTTCTTTATGATAAATATTATATTTATAATTAATATTCTTCTTGTTTCTGACTTCAAGAATTCACAAAATTCACAAAAAAAAATTACCCTCAATAACATAGTAAAAATTTTAAGCACATTGTTGGAGTGTCCTTTTTTCCCAGCGTTAAAATAAAAGTAGCAAAAATATGATTGTTGATCAGTATAATATTAATTACATTTTATTACAAATATGTATTAAATCAAATGATTACATATTGAATATGAATACAATATTTATTTACATTTATTTAAAATGTTTCAATAATAATAGTATTAATATAGTTACTAAAAACCGATATATTGTATCATATTTTATTATATTATGTTTAAAATGATCTGTGATCATATAATTATGTACAGGTGCTGTTCGTATGTGGGCCGGAAAGCAGGGGGTCCGCAGGCCATATCCATCGGGAAGAACTGTGATAAGTTTGGGATTGTGGTGCATGAGCTTGGTCATGTAATCGGATTCTGGCATGAGCACACGCGGCCCGACAGAGAGGATCATGTCAGTATCATACAGGACAACATTCAGCCAGGTAGGAAAAAAACACATCTGTGTGAAGACTGCATAACATGTATTGCTAACTGAAAACTGTCATGATAACACAAAGAAGTGAGCTCAACACTCCAGCAGCAGTCTTCAGTTTTCACAGAAAGAGCTGTTACAGCATTTGCTTGGAAAGAAACGGCCCACTTTCCAAAACACGTTCCTGAGTGCTGAGCTCAGCACACTCGTTTCTGATCAATACTTTCACCCAAGACCTCATAACCCCTCACTGCTGGCTGCAACATGGCCAGAAACAAGTGCTCAACTTTATTTTTCAATTATATATGATTATAAATAATAATAATACATAGGTTTGGACCAATAAAGGTGAATTAATTCCCTTTAAAAAACATAAAAAGTGCTTCTGACAGCAAAATATCGCAGTAAATGGCATTAATTTTCAAGTCTCTGTGCATTTGTGTTCATAATCTAGGTTGTAATGTATTATATCGTTTCAGAAATAATTGTAACTGAAGTTAAAATGGAAATTTTAATATGCCAAGATTTTTGTCTTGTGTTTTAAAAGGTGAAACAATGATAAGTATTATATCGTATCATAACTGTGGTTGCAAGTATATATTTTATACTTAAATATCCAAATTGAACTGTTGCCTAATCTTGGCTTGGTGGATTATGTTTATAGTAAATATGATTCTCTTGTGAAAGAACACCTGTGTGAAGCGCCAGCTTATGAAAAGCCAAAACAGCAGAGAAACTCTAGCACTTGTTTGCAGAAGGCATTTGTTTTATGGTATTTAATATCCAACGCAGCGAAGCTCAGGCCTTTTAAGTGTGAATTAACTGTCCAAATATTTGTGTGTCCCCTGTGCACCTAGAAATATCTCAACCATGGCATATCTTGACTCCCGAGCAGCTGTGCCTCCGAGATCCGTTTGATGAAGAGTCAACATTTTTCACACTTTTTAGGCAGCATTAATGAACAAGATATGCTGAAATAACGTCTGTTGTTGGACATCTGGGCAAATGGAGCTCATTATAGACTCATTATATGGCACAGAATGATTCTCAGCAGAGAGCAAGATTCAGAAATAATGTCTGTGGCTACAGGCTATAAACACAGTATTTGTAACAGTGTTTTGGCCTTCTATTAGATTAAACATTTTGAAGCAAATTATTGAAGAGTCTTATATAATAATTAGTGGCAGCAAACTGGAAATGAGCTGCTTGTGCATGTGTGGTGTTGCCATGTGAACCACCCAGGAATACTTGGGAACTCTCCCAGTGCATGCTGGTCACATAGTGCTCTGATTTACTGAGCGTGCTCTCTGACATAAAAATTCATTTTAAGTGTAATATATCACAATAAACAGAATAGTCATAATTAAAGTGTCCCTATTGCGGGTAATTAAAGGTTAATATTTTGGTTTGGAAGTCTAAGAAGTGAGATGCATGTAAGGTCAAAAAACACTTTTGTTGTCTTATAATATGCATTTATTTTTACTTTATTTCTTTAATGACTTATAAACAATTTGCTCGATTAATTTTTACTTGCTCCTGCTTTGCTTGACTCTAATCTGCGGTGATTGGTCTCATTTTCATCTCATAACGCCTGTAAAGCCTGATAAAGCGGTGTTTGTGAACAGTGTACAGCATTACAGAGGAAATAGCTATTTTATCCACTCCAAAAGCGGCACCTAGTGGTGTAAATGAATTATGCACTTTCATTCAGACCCATTTGAAAAGATCAACAAGTGGGCGGCATTATGGTAATGTTTCATGTTGATAACAACAGTTGTGAAAGATCATGCAATAAATACATAATCATGTGAAAGCAAACAGCCTATTTTGTTAAATGATCAGTATGGGCTCTAACTGTTGACATCACTTCCTGCCTGAGTCTCACTTTTGGTTTCGTCTCATAGGACAGGAGTACAACTTCCTGAAGATGGAGCCTGGTGAGGTGGACTCACTCGGAGAGGTCTATGACTTCGACAGCATCATGCACTATGCAAGAAACACTTTCTCCAGGTAAGAATCTCTTAAGTATTGTCATATTTTTAATAATTATCCTCTGTATACTAAAATGTCCACCCCTTAATCATAATTATTATAAATCACACGTTTGTTTCTGTGAATTGTGGGGACTTTCCATAGACTTTTATTACGTGTATATTAACCAAATGATATTTCAGTATTTTTTGTAACTATTTTTAATTGTTTTCACCAGTTGGTAATGCACATGTAGTAAATGTGTGCTAAAATGTAGCATAAGCACACAAAAAGTACACACATAATATACAGTGCATATTTATTCATAAGATACAATTTTATAATTTCATTATAAAAATGTATAATTAAGTAAATGTTGGAATCTTGGAAGTATTAATTGCATATTTTGTATAAACAATATAATTTATAAGCAGACTTTTTATACATGAATATATAAAATACAGTATAAATTAAATGAAAACAACATAATTTACACTTAATAAATATTAATAATATATTTTTTTCTGGCAAATAATAAAACAAAGCAACATCTCACTAAAGAAAAACAAATCTGTCATTATTTACTAAGGCTTTTGTGAAATAGAAATATAGATTTTATAGAATATGTATGCAACTCTTGCAATATAACAGTAGTAATATAACAAAAATGTAACAGTCCAGAAAAGGATCTGGAGTAGGACTAGACATGAGCTTCAGGGAGAAAGCAATATTATAAATGTTTAATAAATTCAATTTCAGTCTGTTCCACCCTATGAGCTCAGGAGCATAGCTGAATCATATGGCAAGAGCTGCTTATCAGATTTTCAAAACTTTCTACTTTGTTTCAAGCCAAAACTAATAGCACACAGGATTGGAGTGATAAGGATGAATATATATCAAAAAGTTTTTAGGTGAACTGTTCCTTTAAGAAAAAACATATTGTTTATGAGCAGATTCACTAAGAAAGTGTTTTTGCATTCTACTGAGCTCCTCTTTAATGTTCTTCGTAAACATGTCCCTGACAGCTGTATCTCGTCTCACTATTTTGCGAATGTAAAAAAGCAAAATGCATTTCAACTTTTATTCACGTTGCTTAGTTGTTGCTCGTTTTTGATGTGGATTCTTCTTAGAGGTCGACCGATATATCAGTTTTATATCCATTAAATTCATGTGTGTCGCTGTTAATGTATATAATGGCTGCATATGGCTATATGTATATGGTGTATATGTATATGGCTGTAATAGTGCACGGTGCAACTATGTTAGCGTTTAGCTTAGCTCCATTCGTTCCTTAGGATCCAAACAGGGATGAATTTAGAAAACACTAAGCACTTTCACGTTTTCCCTATTTAAAGACAGTTAGATGACTAGTTACATGAGTAAGTCTTTTTAAGTGGATAAAAAAAAATATATAATGGAGTGAGTGAGTGTAGTGACTTGTGGCCAGGTATGGTGACCCATACTTGGAATTTGTGCTTTGCATTTAACACATCCAAGTGCACACACACAGCAGTGAACACACACGGAGCAGTGGGCAGCCGTTGCTGCGGCGCGCGGGGAGCAGTTGTGGAATCAGTGCCTTGCTCAAGGGTCTCACTTCAGTCGTGGTATTAAAGGTGGAGAGAGCGCTGGATATTTACTCCAACCACCTACAATCCCTGCCGGACCTGAGACTCGAACTCACGACCTTTGGGTTACAGCTTACAGGGAGTGGAATGATGTTTACAGATGTGACATAATGATGAAGTGCCATGCTTGAATTTCCCCCTAAAACCTACCCATACCACTCAAATTAGGAAACACTATTATAAGCAACTGTAAATTGGACCTAAAGTAAGGTGATCGTTTTAAACTAGTTACTGGTCGTGTACTTGCAACAACAAAAAAAGTAACAGATTTAATCAATGATAAACTTAAAGGATCTGTATGGGTAAAACGTTATTTGTAAAATGCAATCAGACGACCTCTAATTCCTCTTTGCAGTGTTTGAAGCTGAATGATGCTGCGCAGTCTCTTCTCATTATTCTCAGGGTGACCTCTGAGCGAGGCATCAGCAGTTCTGAAGCTATCTGAGCATCTCTCTCCTCTTACACTCTTTCTGCTGAGTTTTCACAACGCAGCTATTGTGCTTCTCAGAGCCCGTCAGTTGTTCACAGAGCAGTGGGAGCCGCTCGGTTTCCATGTGTGTGTGGAAAGGCTCGGTTCAGACATCATCTATCTGATATCTCAGTGTCAGATTCATTTAATTAACTTCCGGATTCTCCTCACGCTGCATGATAGGATTTTGGATCAGAATAACTGTATAATGCAAGATTTTTTTTTTATAGAATCTCTTGCTCACTAAGGCTGTATGTATTTAATCACAAATACAGTAAAATCAACAATATTATGAAATATTACTACGGTTTAAAATATCAGTTTATTCCAAAATATGTTCAGATGTTCAGACAATTTTCAGAAATCATGCTAATATACTGATGTGCTGCTTTACAAACAGTTTTTTGTTATTATCAATGTTTGAAAAAGTTATACTGCTTAATATATATTATTTATGAATTCATTTATTTCTTTAGGCTTTTTTACAGTAGTGTGTTCACTATATTTTTTTTTGGGGGGGTGTACATTTTTATTTATATCATGGATATTTTTTACATTTAAGTTGATTACATAATGTTATTTATTTGGATTTTAATGTATTTTTTATTTATTATATAAATACATATATTGACATCATATGTAAATAATAACAATGAAATAATAACAGTTTGTGATGTCAGTAAAAATAATAACATAAAATAAATAATAACAATTTTATTTGTTTGTAAATTATGTATTTGTTTATTTAATTAGTTATTTATAAAGTCTGATTAAAAAATGCTAAAGTATTTTCACTTTAGTAAATAGTGTTTTAAATATACTTTCAAGTATAAATAATACAAAGCAGTTCTGAGCACTTATAGCCTCATGAATAATATATCTAGAGAGGAAAATATTTAGCAAACTCTGTATAAGACACATTTCTGTTGTTGCATAGAATAATACTGTCATATTGCCAGAACCATCTGAAAGAGCCAGTAAAGCTTGACATGGGTTTACAGATTAGGCTTTATTCAGATCTCCACTAGATCTGCAGTTTTAGGTTTTTGAGGGTGACTTTAGCTTTGACCCTCATATCAGAAGTTTAGTTTGACAGCACAAATACAGACAGATAACAGAGAAGATACGTGCACTACATTTATCTCTGCCACTAAAGCAGTTCTCTTCATGTACTGTGTGACAGCAGCAAATGAGCTATATATTCATCTGCAAACATTTAACTGATTTGAACTGTATTGTGATGTTGTTTATGTGGTATTTATTTGCTTAAAAGATGCTAATGGAATGGTTTTCTCATCTCTGGACTGACTGACCTCTTTTTTTATCCTCAGAATAACACACACACACACTAAAACAATTCATTTCTGTTGATGACGTCTGTGGAACCACACGGTTATCCTGTCATTTAGCAAAGTGTACTCTGTTATCACTGTGGCTCTGAAATTGAGCAGGAAAAACTGGCTAGTTTTATGCCACTGCCACTGTTCCAGACACTTTCATTTTGTCTTTTTGCGACAACCTGTTGTTGTTTTTAGAGTTGGCTTTTTCTCAGCTTTGGCAAAATCCAACTGAAAACGTTGTGCTAATGATTATTAAAATATTCTTTAATTGTTTTAAATCAGTATAGTATGCATAAGTATAATTGAAGACTACAAGCTTAAGCAGCAGAGTTCAAATTTAAACTAATTTAGGAAGAATGAATAAAATTTATCAAAGTAGCAGTAAAGAGTTTAAATATGAATATTATATTTATATAATTTTGATAATAATAAATGTGTCCTGATTATGTACTTTGGTCAAATAATACAGCCTTGGAGAGCAGAGTCTGTGTGAATTGAATGTTGGTGTTAGTCTGCGTTTAATCTTGAAGAAGCACGTATATGCGAGGAAAAGAAATATTATCTGTAGATTGAGACTCTTTAGACTCGCTATCTCCATCTTCATCTACAGGAGCTTTTGGATCGACCACAAAAGGCTTTGCTGATGGGATTGTAGAATGTTATTCCCATTTCATGTATTTATCAAGTTTTTTCTGACTAGTTTTGACAGCCTACAGGCAACATTCCCCCAGAGCGAGCGTAACACGAGTCGAGGCACACGCAAACACACGTCTATATGAGAACCATCTGTTTCCTCTCCTTTTGTTCTGGCTTCCCCCTCTCACTCTCTCCATATCACTTTCTCTTTTTTTTCTTTTTCTTAAACAAATTGCAGTTTGTTCGTAGCTGTAGGGTTAGGGGTTTTCTTGATAATACCTGAGTTACTTACAGTGTTGTGAGGTGAAAATCTCTCTGCATGTGTCTGTTTGAATAAGGCTTTTGTTTTGTCACATGTAAGTTCATACATATTAAAGAGAATGCATATAAGCATATTATTTATTATATTAAATAGCATATTTATAAAGCTTTTTTGGGTTTATTATTATTTTATTTGATTTGATTCTCCTTTACCTCCTAAGAGAAAACACCCTATTTTAAATGCAAATAGATGGAGAGAATGAGAGGAGACTTAATTGATCCCGCAGATAATGCTTTGATAGACACATTGGAGCTTTTGCATTAATCATTTAAGAACTCACAAACAAAATATCAATCAAACTCCTGCTAGTTCCTCTTTATATGCTATAATAATTTCTTTTTTAAGCTGCAAATACAACAAGGATTACTCTAGTGTGTTCCAAAAACTACATATCTGAAAATATTTGAATTTAAAGTGCCTCTATTATGGATTTTTTTAAAAAATGAATGAAAACATCCTGCAATGTTTTAAATCTGAAAGGTCACAGTGTATAAAGTTATTGTATCTCAAAAGAAAGAAAGAGTGGACTTTGAGTTACTTAAATAAGTAATTTTTAAAATGAATCTCAAGCCATTTTTTGTTGACATCAACATGAAACACTTACATATTTGTGTTGGTCTGAATGAAAATGCAAATTCATTCTTCACCACTAGGTGCCGCTTTGTTCTCCGGGAGCTCTGTAAACAAACCAGCACTTTGCTCACATCAGCCATTGCAGGCATGATGCAATGAAATGAGACCGATCTGATTAATCACCGCAGATTACATTAGTGTCATGTAAAAGAGGGGATTAATCATTTGGTAGTGTTTGAGCAAATAAGGTAAAACTAAATACACATTGCAAGACCTTGCATGCATGTCAACCTGTTGTTGGGGACCTCCCAAAACCAAAATATAAACCTTTCATTAGCCAAAACAGGGACACTTTAATTCAGGTTGTTATTTGCCATTACTAGCAAGTTCTAAGTAGAAGTTGTTTTACACTTAAGAAAAAATGGTTCAGATTAAGGTTAGTATTCTTTAACCCTAATAGGGTGCGGATTTTCTTATCAGTGCAAAAGACACTAAAAGTACTCTGTTGATTTGGTCACACAAGTTAGGTGTTATGTTAGGTGTTAGGTGTCTACTTTTTTAGTACAATAACAACGAAAGGTTGTGCTTTTTGGAAAATAAACAGTGCAGTGTAGATCACTGTCTGGGATGGAGATGGAGTGGATATGTTTGCGTATATGTGGAACCAGTATGCCAATAGCGTGCGTGTGCACCCACATCACCTCAGCAGGGAATTACTGAGTAGGAGTGAGGTAAGATGCAGTGTATCTGCGCTAACCCACAGGGACAGGTCACTTTGTCACAGCGCATCTTTTCTTTTGTCTATTAGTAAACTGTTTTTAAAAAGCATCACTAAAATGAACCAAAACTCCGCAAAAACATGAGACACATATCTGTAGAAAGTGTCTACGTTTCAATGCTGTAAGTGCATGTTGTAACAGAATATTGTTTCATAAAGTTATCAGTCTAAAACCCACACTATGTCTAGTTTCTAAAACTTATCTCATTCATTTTAATGTGACCACGCCCACAAGCTACTTTCGCTTTGTCATTACAATCATCCACATGAGACACGCGGGACATGTACACGCCCACAACAGCTCGCGTGGTCAGTGCGGAAGAACAGAGAAAAGTTTGAGCTTGTCCAGACAAAGAGCGATCATTCTCATGAGTAAGTACTGTTTGTTTTTGTATTAGTTTGCGTGTTATTGTGTCATATACCTGAACAAGTTTACTTTATTTATTTATTTTTTTTAACACTAATACAAAGTATGCGCTGGTCTATGACTACAAAATCATACTATATAAATAGATAAACTACATATACTGATATCAACATGCTTACAGGTATTTTTTGTGTGTTTGTTTTGTTTATTAGTGATCAGAAACATGCTCCACGGATGAATCCTGATGTTCAACTGCACTGATATTCTGTGGTTAAACAAGCTCCCTGAATACTGAAGGTGGTTCTTTTTTCTTGAATTCATGGAAAGAAGCAGCAAACACTCAAATATCAGGTATTTACAGGGTTCACTTGTTTTCAGGATTGACTCAAAGTC
>JAUCNO010001851.1:10226164-10238734 GCA_032353835.1 Enteromius viviparus
AGTAAAGTACAGATCCCTCAAAATTGTACTTAAGTACTGTACTCAAGTAAATGTACTCCGTTACTGTCCGGCTCTGAAAATAATGGCACATTTTTGCACACTTTGAGATTCTGAATAAAACTAAAGTTTTTTTTTCTCCCTCTGTAAACTCCATAATCTCAATATAACATACTATATGATAAAAAAATAGTCAATTTAAAATTTTGACTATTATATATGTGAGGCTTTTAAGTACAGCTGCAAAAACAGACTGTGCAAAACTCAGAAAAACTAAAATGTTTTTGGAGCAAGAAACCTTGATTGCATTGTAAGTGAACTTAACAAAGTCCTCCCCAAGAGTAAGTTTTAGTACTTTACTTAGAACTCAACTGTCAATAATCATCAAAATGTTAGCACATCTCTGTTTGAAGAATTGATTTTCTGGACATGTTTATTCTGCGTGGCTGACTGCACCTGTGAGAAGGTGTTTGCAGCATATGCTGCTGCTGTTGTGAAGGATGTGAGGAACGTGGCTCGGCCTGCTGTCTTTATTGTGTAAATCATACGCTGCATTGAACAAGTCAGGTGGGCTGACTGTCTGAATGTACTGATGAACACAAACACGTCATCCACCCCTGGAAGGAAGGAAACAGGAAGTTCAGCTTAAGAAGGTAGGACCCATTTATATGTCCATTTACAATGCTCATAAATTGTTTTATTATTCTCACCAATGCCGATGATGACGAAAGCTGCCACTCCATTGAGAATGCCGAGATATTTCACCCCAAACACCACATGATACAAGAAGAGCGCCACGAGACAGCTCAGGCCAATACTGGCCAAGCCAAAGAATGTCAGAAACACTGCAGAGAAATGAAATGGATACTGTATGAATCACAATGTCGAATAAAAGAAACGACTGGGCTTTCAGTGCTGGAAAAATTTTGAGAGTATATCTTGCCAAGCTATAAGCTACTCAGTTCAACCCCAGTAAAGGTCAAAAGAGCTATTCCCTCCAAGATACTAAAAAGTCACCTAAATGATTATTTAAAAGGGCATATATTGCTGCAATTTGATAATTGCACATGCAATTGAAACAGCATTTATCAGCCACTGAAATAATACAGATATCAACTTTTGCAGTTAGTATAATTTCTAAATTTTCACTAAAATAATTAATAAAACTAGAAAGCATCTTAAAGTTCAGGGTCAGTAAGACTTTATATTGCTTTTTAAAAAGTTCACCAAGGCTGCATTTATCTAATAAAAAATATTAGATAAAATAAAAAATAAAACAGCAATAATTGTCAAATATTATTATAATTTAAAACAACACTTTTATTTTTTGAATATACTGTATATATATATAGCTATATTAAATGTAATTTATTCCTGTAATGAAAAGCTTCAGCATCATTATGCCAGTCTTCATTGTCAAAGATTCCTTCATAAATAATTCTAATTCAAGAGGATTTATGTAAATTATTAAGCTTTTGTGGGGATATAAAAGTCTTTGCTGTTACTTTTAATTATTTTCACCTTTATGACACCAAGCATCTTGATGGTAGTGTAATAAACAGCACAATTGTTTCAAACACTTTGCTATAGAATCGGTGTTCATTTCTGTTTTAAACTAGTTATTTAACTATCCTAATTGAGCTATTCACTTAAATGAGTGGCTGGAATTTGAGCGTTTTTACAACAAGAACTAAATTATTTTGAAGGCTATAATGCTATTTAAAAATGTACATTTGTGTCAGCACATCAAGCTAATTGCTCCAACACTGAGTTCACCAAGGCCTTACCTCCAAGTTTAAAATACGTCTTTGCAGTTTTCAATTAAGCATTATCCAAGATATTTTTGTCCCTCGTGCTTTACAGAAGCACAAAAAGATGTGCTTTTACGCTTTTATCCCGAAAAGTTAACCGAAAGTGCTGTGGCGAGCCGAGAGTGCTAAAGGTTTCATAACAAACGTTTACAAATTGGTGCACAAGCTGAGCGAAACGACAGCGTTTGAGAGCTCTATTGTTTCTCTAACAAGGAGGCACATTGCGAATGCAACTGACGTAAATGTATTTTGAAGGTTCAGGGAAGGTTATATGATATACAGATAAAGCACAGAGGTCAAGTTACGTAATGTGAAAAAGTGTTATTGAGGTTTTTGCACAAATGTCAAATATAAAAGTGGTGCTGCATTTTCCATTATCCAGACGGTTGTTGATGCACCAGCTGTGAGAAAATAAGCCTCATTTTAGCAATGTTCTCACAAAAATAGTATAATGACCTGAATATACCAAGAAAACCAGCTGTGGAGCTGAGAGACGGCCAAATCAATAAGATTTACTTGAAGAATTGCACAACAAGCGAAGTCACAGTTCGTACACCTTCAAGCCTGTATCGTCTTGAGCTTTTAATAGAGTCGTAGATGAAATGCATGTTTACTGCTGTGGCTAATTAAGTCACACGGCACAAAGTTGTAAACTCCTACTGCTGCTTGTGTGGGTGGTCTGCGCAGGTTCAAGACATCAGGCAGATTTCATTTCACAAATCATTTGCAGCTTATCTGCTGACACATATGTTGGCTCAAAGCATACTGAGGCCTGTCTGCAGAGGAGAAAATGAAATCCAGGTGCAATTTCAATGAAAAAGAAAATCATAAAAACATATCTGCTATAATATTTTAGCCAGGCTGAAACCATGTATTGATCAGTCTGCATGCATCTGGTTGATAAAATAAGCTTTTTTTTGCCGTTTGGGCAATGTTAGTTCCTAAAATAACATAAAAAAATATACAGTATGCAAATAGACAGTAACTAACGTTACCTAATGGGATCTTATTGTAATGTTTTACCATAATAACAGTACAATGAAGTACAATGAAACTATTTATGCTACAAACTAGTGTGTTCCTTAATATGACACCAGTCTGCAACATCAACCAGCAAATATACTTTAAGTAAACAATCAATAGAAAAACAGATTACTGGTGCAATTACGTTTATCTGACCTTTCCTTTAAGCCTAAAATGCAGTTTAATGCAATTTGTAATTCATGAGTAAAACATGAAAAAATTACCATAAAAACATTCATATTAAAACAGCACATAAGCCTTGTATTATATGAAGTGCAGAGCTAAAATAACTGCAAGCAGCTTAAAATCCCTGCACGTTTAAGTTAAAAAAGGGCTGCGGCAGCTCTTGCGTTAAAAATAAGGTTGATAGATGTAACCTGCAGAAAGACTCACTTAAAAATCCCCACAACCACTGCACAAACTGACAGCAAACAAAAACAAGGTGATAAAAACGAAATGCAATAAATATCAGTGCTCAGCCAATTTAAACAATGAATTCTATGCACTAAGTTTCTTTAACATACTCGGCAAACAGTTAATTGACTAATTCTTTTGAAACAACTGTGTATTGAATTATAAAAACAATTACATATTGAACACTGGCATCTCTATTTTGTGGTGATTGCACAGTGTCTTACCAGAAAATGAGGTGAGAACGTACACAAGGACAGTAATGCATCCCCCACTGAACAAAGCCAGCAACATGTCACTGTGGAAGGTCTTCCGCACCTCATCGTCAAATAACTCAGTGCCCCCGTACAACACCTTTACTTTACTGAGGGAGAAAAAAAACAAGAGATAAGAGAGAGGCATAGTTCAGATGGTCTACCTGTTCTCCTGGTCTCCTAAATGTACCTTGGTGCACTTTTTAGACACAAAATACGTACCAATAAGTACATATTACTGCAGTTTCCAAAAGAACTGAACACTAAAGGCGGTAAAACTCAGACACCTTTTATTATTTTTTCATATTATTAAAGAATCATTTTTGCACTTACTTAAAGAATATCATGTTATGATTCAAAACAATATTAATATGCTGGGATATTTGAACGTTATCATCACACATATGCAGCTTCATATCTATGGGTTTTTATAGACGGTAGGTTTGTTCAAAATAGCTAATGGATTACAGATATGTACTTGAGACGTGTGGAGCTCCAGGTCGAATCCCGTGCAAGGAAGTTGAAATGACACATTGCATAAATTAGTAAATTTCGCATTTGTTAACACTATCGCATAAGTTGAGGGTTGTATTTGTCAAATACATGTTGTATTTGTCCTATATCAATGTAATAAAACGTGTAAGGGTACACATATATATGTGTTTTAGCTCCACTCACTCATTTCTCTTTGAAACTGCGGCGAAAAGTGCAGCAAGACATGTTAAAACAGTGTTGCACATAAAAAATGCGCAGAGATATGATTTTTTATGAGACCAGATTGCTTATGGTTGACATCAGACGATACATGACAATAGAAGGACCAGATTAGGGAGATGAGAGACAAAATAGAGGTGAGCACACATTAGCAGAAAGAAAAAGATTAACTTAATTACATTGGTGGGCTTTTAGAGGCATTATTAGAGTATCAGAGCTTCAATGAATGCCTATTCTGCATCTGGTCACTGGCTCATTTCTAGGCCTCCTACCATTGTCATCCTGCGGTAATGACTGTCATTTGAAGAGCATCTGCTTAAATTCTTGACAGCAGTAAGTATATTAGGGGTGTTTTGGAGATGTAATAATGCTTTGAGTCATTGTCTCTGATTTATGACAGGTTTTGTTTCGTTTCAAAGTCTACTGGGGTTTCAGCTGCACAGATGACTACAGCCAAAATCGAAGCATCTGACTTTTGTCACTGACACTATAAGGAATACTTTGTGGCTTAATAGTCTCCCATTGTGTGCTTAATCATTTTTATATAACTCGTTAGTTTTGTGCTATTTAAGCAAGTGTTATCTCCAGCTGCTTCAGAGAACAGAAGGAGGATTGGGCTATGATTCATCTCCATTGTGCCATTGAGATTGTCCTGGTAAGTTCATGGCGCGTTATGGATGTCAAATTTATGAAAGCAAATTCTGCCTAGTGACAATTTTCACATACATTTTAATTTAAATTTAATACAGTACATCACTTTTAGAATAAAAAATGGCATGAATGGAGTTAAGTACTGAAAGTAGTTCATTCATTTTACAAAACTGATTGCTTTCGGAAGACATTTTGCATGGCAGTGAAGTTTCATGTTTTTAATTAATGTATGTATTCTGAATTACATGATTTTTTTTTTTTTGTACAAAGAATGACATTGTACAGACAAATGGACTAACAGTCACACTAAACTCTAGCCTTGATTGCAATTAACACACCATTTTATGCAAGGTCACATTTACCTTCTTCACTTTGTGTCTTTTGTGTTAAAACATTCTAAATATAATATTCTAACATTATATTACTTTTTTTTCCACCAACTGGAATTTATGTCAATTTAATGCATGTTTATATTCAATATGGACTACATTCTAATCTACAGTGAATTTTGAAAGACATTTTAATTACCAAAAAAACAATAGTCGGACTTTATATTACTTGGCCTTACCTACTGTGTACTTACATTTAAACTAATCATTTGGAATAATGCACTTTTGTGTACAAGCATGTTTTTACATTTTACTTATGTAATTCCATATTTATATATATTTAATTCGTTTCTGTAATTACATTTGTCATTACATTTTTAAAACCTAAATCTACCCATACCATTAAACCAGTCCCTAACCTTAACCATATCCCACCTCAAAAGTGTTTTGCAATACAGTATGAACACAATGAGTACTTATTTTTAATGCAAGCACATAGTAGTTAAGGCCTCAAAAAACTCAAATGGGACCCACATGATAAAAGCTTTAGAATCCATGCCCCAAAAGAAATCATGAATCTAATGCTGAATGTTGGTTAAATTGATTCTGCTTTTATTAACCTTTCATGTTATTAGACCTGCCAAATAAACAATAAGCCTTCTTGTTTAAGATCATCTCATCACGCACCTGGTGGACTGCTGTGACAGGATGTCTGCATACTGCACCACAAAGTCCCTGAAGAGACGTCTCTGTTCTAGAGGTCTGTCTTGAAGAGAGTAGAAGGAGGGGAGCGGAGCTCCAAAATGGATCTCACTGCGAAGAAGAGAGGACTGAAGCTTATCCGGTGTGAGTGTCTCATCAACATACCAGTAAAATTGCGGATGAGTGATGGCCAAGCTGAGGGCACCTAAGGATAGAGGATATTACAATCAAAAAAGATTTCGCCTTTGAAAAAAGCCACCATTTGGGGTTTGAAGTTTAATTCCAACCCAAACCGACCCTTCACATTAAGTTTTATTGGCAGGTGGTCATAATGCTGAATCCATAAACAAACGAGACTCGAGAGTAGATCAACATCAGTGGACTTGAGGTTTTTCTGCGGTTAAAACAAGATACAGTACCTTCTAATGTTCATTCTTTGTTTCATACCTAAAGTAACCTGCTCTGCTCTGCTCTGCAATGTTTTTTGCACTGTGTAAAAATGTAATTATTTGCGTGAGAGCACCATGGCAAAGTCTCCATCAACTGAGAATCCAGTTGGTCAACCATCAAACCAACTTGCTATCTCATTATGCTATTTTTATGAGTGAGTTCATTCAAATTAGCCACCTCATAAAATATATTCAAATTTCTTTGAGATCGGACCAACTTAAATCAAATATTGACCAATTAGGACTAGCCAGGAACAATAAAGAACCAGCTACAGCTTATTTGCTATAATTAAGCTCCATTTTACTCAGTAGGCCGTAGAACATTCAAAAGTATTAAGTTAAAAATAAATGAGGATTACTAAATTGTTTATGGAGAGTGGGACAATTTGGCTCCCAATGACTCACCATGTATATCGGCTAGATCAGGTCCCATTCCATCGTAGTAGATTTTCCCCCCACGCTCACTGGGAAAGAGGTAGGACAGAAGGGAGCTTGGAGGGGAGCAGAAGGAAGGTCCTAAGGGCAAGTCTCGCAACACCTCCAGTGGCTTCCAGCAAAACTGTTGAAACTGAGAGTGCTGCATTAAAAGTCTCTCTACGTGGTGTATGGTCTGAAGGCGTTCGGGGGTGAAAATGTTGTTATCCTCGTCGCCCTGGGCTACGAATACTAGCTCCATCCTCCACAGAGCCTGGGTTTGGAGATAGGAGTACCCAGCATATCTTCGCTTCCTTATTAACGGTAACTCTGGTTTCCTGTGATCTCCAGCATCACTTGAATTGAGGCTTACTGTCATGTTAGGCTTTACAGATTCCCTCTTCTCCTCTTTAGTATTGTTGTTTTTATCATTTTCAAACTGTCTGTTGCCATCGTGTGTCCCCATCTCAGTTTGTCCCAAGATCCCTGCAGGTTCTGTGATATTCACCACTGTAGAGATGTCCTTTCCTTTTCTGTTTACCATGAGCAAAAAAAGGTCCCTTAGAGCATTGGCTTCAAGGTCAAATCCCTCAGCGTCACGCCTGTGCCTGTCCCATGACCCCAACTGACTTTTCAGGGCAATGGTGAGAGAATCAAAATGTTCTGCCGAGGCATGACTCCTGACCTCGAATGCGCTGTAAGAAAGGTCAATGTCTAGCGGTTCACAGCGGAGGAACATATAAGCAGAGAGGGCAAAGGGTCCCAGAAATCCCACAGCCAGAACCAATCCGCTCGCCCAGGGTTGCGTGTACACCCAGCTGAAAGCCCACCACAACCCTTTACAGACCTGCTCATTTCCATTTGTTTGTTCTGTTGCTCCTTCTTCCTCCTCCTCTTCTTCCTCCTCCTCCTCCTCCTCTTGATCTTCAAACTCACTTAGGTTCCAGGCACCTTGGAGCAAGAGGGGTTCATCTTCCGAATCCATGGCAGCCACTACAACAAAGACACAAAACACTTACATTAACGCCTTTTGGCCTTCTGGGTGCTCCCATTTGCGTCTGGACATGTGAATACAACGATAAAGTGCACTTGATTTACGGAGCATCCTTAAGACAGTGGCAGGTTATTCTCAGCCGGCCCGCTGCTAAGACAAGGATACAGCCGTTAAGTCTGTCATTCTGTAAATGGAATCGTGGAAGGGTTTGGCCTCTGGCTAGTGAGTGGTGAACAGAAATGAAGGAAACAGTGAACCGAGACTCATAGGCCAGCGATCAGGCTGGCAGATGGTTTGGCCTCTGGTATGAGATGCTGAACCCAGAGGAAGTGTGCGATAATATATTCTTCTCACCGAGCTGTGAGGAGATTTCATAGTAGGGGATCATTGTGGGGACTATATGGCCATATCCGCAGAAATCAATTTTGGTGCATTACTGTTTTTCTGTGTTGTAAAATTATTTTCATCATAAATTAGCACATTAAACCAAATTCTCAGTATCCTACAGCAAAAAAAATAAATAAATAAAATTTGCATTCCTCTAAAAAAACCATCCAATCACTTGAAATGAGATATTTATGCAAAAATGGGTAGTAAAGGTAGTTTTTTTAGATCTAGTAGCATTTGAGTACAGATGCCATGCTGATATTTGTTATGCAGTGGATTCAAATTCTCCTCACTGCCAAACAAAACATTTACATTTTCCCAATATACAGGCAAAATATTTTGGATATTTCTGCTGTTATAATGACAAAGCATATGTTTATGAATTTTGTTTATGAAAGGTTAATATTTTGGTTTTGGGAGTCCCTAACAACAGCCTGACATGCATGCAAGGTCTAATAATATGCTTTTTTTCTTATTTGTTCTAACAAATGATTTATTTTTCCAAACCCCTCCGGTGATTGGTCATTCAGTGCTTGTGAGCTTTTAATGCTCCTAAAGCATAAACTAGTGTTTAAAAATGAATTTGCATTTTCATTCAGACCAGCGCAAAAAGACAAACAAGTGAGCGGCGCGTCCTGAGCTCGGCGTGTCCCTGGGTCAACATTTTTATTGTGTTTTGTTGACCCTGGAACAACATTTTTATCCAAAAATTTAATCTTGACCATATCTATGCACCTAAACCTAACCTTACCCATGAGTAATGCCTAAAATCATCTTTAATGATAGATGACTGACATTGATGTACAAGCACCAAACACTGATTGTAAGCCTAAACTTCACAAAAACTATAAACGGGTTCTTCAAATCTGATTGGCTAATCACAATGTTGACAAAGATGTTGGGGACACGCCGAACTCGGAAAAATCAGGTTCTGCCAAGTGGGCGGGCAATATGAGGTCAACATGAAACGACTTGGGTCTCATTTCAAAATTACTCATTGTAAAGTTTCAGAGCTGACTCTTTCTTTTGAGAGACAATAACTTTACTGTCAGGTTTAATACTTTGCAGGACATTTTTACACACTTAGAGCTGTATTAGACACTGCATGAAAAGTAATTTAAAAAAAAAATCCATAATAGAGGCACTTTAAGTCATCCTGTGGCTCCCCTATTTGTTAAGGCCCCCGATGAGCCCCAGCCCCTGGCTGAGAAGCGCTCATTTAATACTGTCAAGTTTTGTGGTGACTCAGCATTTATAAACTGCAACAAACTATAAACTATTTTCTTAAATAACACATCAGTTGACAACAGAAAAAAAACATAAGTATTTATAGAAGGTTTTCCTAAGCTTAATTGCTATTTACTCCCTGAAGCAATGACAAAACAAATATTTAAAAATAATCCTGCAATTTAATTCAGAATCCATGCATCACCGAATATTGTCCCATTATTATGCAATCAAAAGGAAAATCAGTGCTTCTTGTCTTCAATCATCAGTGATAATTGGAAGCTATTTTAATGAATGTACACTACAAAACAATATGGATTTATGCTGATATTGTCAAAAAGCCCACTTTGCTCAGAGCATTTTTTAACTAATTCACACACAAGAGAGAAAGAGAGAGAGCGAACTAGTGAGAGAGACAGCAGGGACAGAGAGCCAGAGATAACATGCTATCAGCAGCTGACACACAGTTGGCAGCGTCACTGAAAATTAAATCATTCAACTCGTCTAAGCCTGCCTAATTGCTGACAGAGAGACAGCAGTCCTATGTAAGACCTGCCTAATGTACAATACAGCCAGAGGCAGCGTGAAACGGAGCTTGTACCATTTCATTTTCAACACAGAATGCCCCCAGAGCCTTGTGCGCATGCACGAGGCCAGGAAGTCATTGACTTTTAGCAGAGTGTAGAGCCCAAGGGCCGAGAGAGACAGAGAGAGAGAGAGAGAGAGAGAGGGAAAGGGAAAGAGGGGAGGCAGACAGGTACAGATGCTTCATCCCCGTATCTCTGGCCCACAGAGATTCTGCAGATTTTCCTCCTGGGATCAGATGGTCTATGGTGGATCGATGCTTGATTTAGGCGTTAAATAAACCCTTCTGGAAAACTGATAAGCTGTTGAGGTAGTAATTAGCATTCTGAGATAGGAGCCGTTTAAAAGTCACCTTTCAATGAGAACACTGTAGGCTAAGCTCAGGTGTTCATCTTGTGTAAGCTCTATGGGCTCTTATGAGATGGATGCTTCATTTGAAGTATTTATTTGTTGTCTTAATAGACTTTTACAGCTTTTTCAACAAAAGGTCACAGTTCACCCCAAAAATAAAATCCTGTCATCATTCATTTTCACCAGTACTGTTCAACACATCAAAACTGATAGACTGATGGTTTTGAATTAGATCATGTGAAGAGACATTCATTTCCTATATAGTGGCTAAAACATCTAAATGAATATTCATCTGCAATTCATTCTGAATGTGAAATATTCTTCTGGTGATTGCAAGTCTGTCAATAATCATCTGCGTATGCTCAGCTGATAAATTTTCTCTGTATGGAAAATAAATCCTTCAATACCATCAAAAATCTACCACTAAATCAATAAAGAACTATGATGACAGGATCAGGATATAATTAAACATCATCAGTGATATGATTGCATACAATTTGTTGTGCATTCATCAAAGTAAAACCATTAAAGAAGTTTTAATTGCTTTTTGTCTCAGTTAAGCTTTTGATTTAGTCATGTATTGTGTTATCCACAGGAGAAGATGGTTATTTGGAGCAGGATATTTGGTTGGTGGCATCTCAAGAGGATGAGAACCAACATCTGTTTTCACAGTATGTAAAGAGCTCAACATCTGCCTCAGCAGAGGACAAATTCATTAGGCTGAGAATACATTTTTGGAAAAAGTGAAAGGGACAGACAGAGCTAAAGAGAGAATCTAAAGCTACTTTCAAACAGTCAAAATACAGTGAACCTTGAAGCTGTAAAATACATCTAAAGATATATCATTTTTAATTACAAGAGAAATGCTCCGAGTGTGTGTTCACAGTGTGTTTATTATTATTATTATTATTATAACCCCTAATACGTTATAGAATTCACTTCTTTTAGGTTTTACTTTATACTCTTCTTCATTATAATATAATGATATATTATATATGATATAATATAATATAATGATGAAGTTATAAATACAGTTGCATCACCATGATATGTAGTATCTATGCCACAAAATAATATATAAAATGAAATCAATTTTAATTCAGAAATGTACAAAATTGCTGATCATAGAAGTGGTGTATTTAAGCCACTGTGTGTATAAATTTCATTTTAATGTATATACTTTTTTACTTTTAATGAATACATAACTAGACTATGGTTCCATTCATACAGCAGATATCAATCAAGCCTATTCCCAAAATTTGGTGGTGAATAATGACTTATAGAATGCAGTTGTTGATCTCTTACTGTACATAATCAAACCGTGTGTGAACAAACCCATGTTTCTAACTCCAACTGGACTAACAACTGTATTCTTCAAATGCTGTGAGCATATCCAATATGTAGAGTTGATACTCTGCATTCAAATTAATATAACTGCTATTTCCAACATGAGAGTGTGCTGTGCTCTCACTGTCAAACTACCGGCTAATGCTGTTTATGACCAATCCAGAGCACTATGACCATCTACACCACAAAAAATGTGCAACTGCAAATCTTTGTGCTTTGTGTAAGCGCCACAAACCCTGTCCTGCTTTAAAAATCCCACTTCCTATTCCAGATCTGTCACAAAATGATTTGTGAATCTTTCTTGCGGTGTAAAATGTGGTTGCACCATTTTATATAGATATATAGCTTTAGGTTGTTGAGGAAATCCTACAGACTGAGAGTAGTCATGATTAATTCAGTGCTCCCTGATGACCTGCAACCATTTGTTGTATCAGCCGTGATACTAAACAGCTTAAGAGACAATGTAAGATGTTGCATTCTGACACCTAATGGTAATGAGGCCCATTATTTACAGAGCAGCACCATTATGCATGCTTTGCACATTTGCTATATCGCTTAAATAAACATTAGTTGTCCCTAGATCAGAAAGGGGTAATACCTCTTACAACATCAAATACACCAATTTATCATTGACACCAAATACACATCCCCGGTGCTGACCACAGCAGCTTTATACAATTCAGGTTAATGTCCGTTTTGACAGATGAGAGTCATCATGCTTCACTAGCGCTGTGTTTTGATGCTGAGAAGACAGAAAATATTCTCAAATGTCAACATGCCAGTTCTAATTTGTTCTCCAGTCTTAAGTCCCTGGGGTATATTTGTAGCAATAGCCTAAAATACATTGTATGGGTCAAAATGATTGATTTTTCTTTTTTGCCAAAAATCCTTAGGATAGTAAGTAAAGATCATGTTCCATGAAGG
>JAUCNO010001851.1:10240534-10269172 GCA_032353835.1 Enteromius viviparus
CTTAAGATGGAAAAATGCAGTTTTACAGATACTAGAAACATGGCTTTCAAATGAAAGATTGCTATCAAACAGCACACTTAGGTTCCTAACTGATGAAGAAGAACTGACAGAGCAGCCATCAAGTATTAGACAGTCTTCTAAATTATTACCTTTGGGTTTTTTAGGTCCGATAATAAATACCTCTGTCTTGTCAGGAATTTAACAGTAAGAAGTTACTTGACATCCAATTTTTTATATCAGCTATGCAACAATCCAATATGCATTAAATATACATCAAAGGAGATCTTTATAATACCTGGGGAAAACTCTCCATTCCCATTCATCTCAATGACAGTTCTTTGGCTGCCATTGGGTTCTCTGGAAAGATACAATTTGAAAACAGCAATCTTTGCTTATGGGAATCACAAAGGTTTGTGAGCCAGTCACCTGGGACATAAATCATGTGACCAGTTACTCTCAGGCCAGAGGAATTATGTCATAATTATGGTGCTTTGCTCATTTCCAGAAAGCATTGTTATGGGCTGTTCACACAGCAGACATAGTGCTCAGGAAGGTTTTTTTTTTTTTTAAAAAGGGCAGTGCAGAATGCCTCCATTATATTGGTGTCAAATAAAACAGTTGCCATGCCAACTTGTTCCTGTAAACAAAAGCTATATCAAACTGCATTTGTGTATTTGCCTAGAAAAACAATGGAAAAATAACATTTGAACGTTGTGAGCAGCCTTTAACCAATTGATTGCAACTTCAGTCATCACCTACAATAGTTCTAACAGACATCAAACATTCTTATACAGCACTGCAAACTTCCGTGGCTGGAAGTAGTTCTAGACCTATTGCTAGAATTTTACTAAATTGTATGTTTAATTTCATGGCTTAAAAAGATCAATTGGCACATATAATACATATAATATATATATATATATATATATACTGAATAAACTGCATCTACACAGGTGTAAAATGTACGGAAATTATATGCTGCAGTTTACCATGATTTTTTTTTTTGTATATTTATTTGCATTTCACACTTTAAGGACCTCCCCTTTTTTGAATGACTGTCAATGGAGAAAGACTTTGCACTTTACAAACATCTACTGTACCACTAGGGGATATGCTTACCAGCCAATACCAGGTGAAATGTTTCTTGATATACTGGATAAAACACAATCAATGGAATACCACACATAAAATGGCACTGTTTAGTGATTTTGCCCCTAGAAAGTTGAGCTGTAAAACTCTGGAGTTCTTTTTAGTGAGATGGTGCGTTGAAGGAAGCTAGTCTCAGAAAGCATTCCTGTCCACTGTGCACAGGCAGAAGTGATTTAGATGGCAAAATCGTTTAAGCTATTCTACCCACTGCCGAACAAGATCGCACACTCAAGCCAATAACGGGTCTGGAGGGAATGTGGACGGAGCCTGCTACTCTGTCTGACCCCACTGACCCACCAAATGAAAAAATAATAGAAAAGAGGGCAGTTTTATGTATTTCATAAAGCCCTCCAGGGAATGTGTTTTTAAAAATCTCTCTGGGGCTTTAATGGATAATAGCGAGCTCTCCTTATCCCCATATTCTCTTATAATATTAATACTGAAAACAGCATCTGAAAATGCCCATGTAAAATATTAGAACAGTAGGCTATTTTTTATTAATCACTCTTTTTAAGTATGCAGACATGTGTACCTGTACTTTGTCTTTTTTCTTTGGGATACTGTTTTGTTTGACAGCAGTGTGTTTAGAGTTAAAAAGTGCTTTTGATTTTGTTTCCGGTTTGCCGGGCTGCCGGCCTTGGAGGGCGCAAGCAGTGTAGCACATGGGATGTGGGATTGCTAAAAAGAACTGCTGTCTCCTACAATATATTTTGAGTGAAAGGGGTCTTGTTTCATTGTTTTTTCTAAGCTCTCACACTTCCTGCATCTGGGTTATATGATATTACAGGACTTTTTTCAGACAGTTCTGTTCCTCTAGACCGACATGCTGAAAGCCATACTGTCCATGTCTTAGCATAAGAGAAGCTACCCTGACAAAACCTTAGCTGTGTTTCGACTGACAAAGTCCCTTCGCACTTCTTCCTACTCCCTGAGCACAGGATTTATTGTCGTCACTTATTAGTGAAATTGGTCACACTTTTTTTGGACAGTCCACTGTAAAAATCTTAAGTAACTTCACAACTAATGTACACATTAACTACCAGTCATTAAACTGTTAGTAGACTGTTGGGTTAATCATTTGTGAATGGTTTAGTCTGACTATAACTAACTTTCATGTCAAATTATTTTACTAATACAAACTACTACTTTGATGAGAGTTAGTTGTACTTAAAAAATAAAATGTAAAAGGGTAAATTAACATTAAAAAATACACATAATTTGGTTATAACAGATTGTAATTTGCTGCATTTGAAACATAACCCATTACGGACAGCGCTTCTGTGGCTCTCTCCAACCAACAGTAGCCAGAACCTTCCCCCGAATATTAGTTCCCACCCGGACCCTTTTGCCCCGCGTATCTATGTATCTATGGCACTTCGCACCAAACTCCCAGTTTTCTCTGGCTATTTAAGGTGCCAACTTCCGCCTATTCAGTGCGAAGTCTTATCGTTCCCCATGGACATAATTCTGAGCGTTTCTTCCCGTGTTGACATCCCCGTGTCATTATCAGCTGGAAGGCCAGCTCAAACCTCTAGAGGGCACTCCAGCACTCCACGAACTCTGTGTGTGTTTGTCTCTGTTTACATGCCCGGACTAATTCTATAAACTCATGTCTCCGCCCACTCATTGGTTGTCTCAGGTTTTTGATTGTCTGCTCCACCCCTATTACCTACTTTTGCCTGTATAAACCCCCCTGTGTTTGTTCATTGTCACAGTCCATTAGCACTGTCACCCTGTGAGTTTTCCCACCCGTGTTTTTGTATTCATAGTCTTTGTTTCTTTTTGGATAACCCGTTGACGACTTCTGCCTGAATCTGGACTTTCCCTCTCCCCAAGGACTCTGATTACCGGTATTTGTGATCTTTTGCTTTGTTTATCGACTCTGTCTTTGCCTGTGCCTCCGTCATTGTATCAGCTGGCGATCGACTACTGTTATTCTGACCCTGAGCCTTAATAAATCACTTTTTGCATTTGAACTTGCACGCCTCACTGCCTCGATTCGTTACATATACCATCTCTAATAGATGCAATATGTATTTTCAAATTTCAATAACATTTTACATCCAACAAAATGAATAGTACTTTTGTCAGGTTTTCTAGTTAGCTACAACTGGCCTAGGAAAGCTGCTCCAAACCCTTGTGGAAAGATGTCCTTAACTGTATTGAATTTGTCCTGTTATTGCACTCCAATCTTAAAAGTTAACAGCTGCTATCCTTTTTTTATCTACAAAAATCTTTTTCCACTCTAAAGAACCCTTTTTTGGAATGAAAAGCTTCAATGGATGTTAAAGTTTCTTCACTTAACCAATAATGCCAATAAAGAACCTTTGGTTTTAGGAGTTTAGAACAAAACATACATGAGTATGAACATGTAAAAAGACACTAAATCATATGAGATTAAACCCAATTACTAAATTCAGAATAGCACAGATAATGACTTAAAACAAATAACCATTTTGATCAAATAATAGAAAAAAAAATCAGGAGTCAGGAGATAACGTGCTATTGTAGATAAACATCTAAAATTACAACGCAGTATTGAGTGTTAAGTGAAAGGATGTAAACTCTATAAATGATAATGACTGCATTGCAGTTTTTGTATATTGTGCATCTTTCAGATATCAGAGCTTTTCAAGTGTGACATCAAATAAGACACCACATCATGCACGTTCACATTTAAAATACGTATTTAAATATACAAAACCGGGCCTCCAAGACTGAAATACAATGCAATGCTTTTTTGTGTGACTCACTCCCCGAGCCGGTAAGGAGACGTGTGATGTAACACTGTCTACATCGAGTGCGTCACAACAGCTTCAGGCTGTCTGTACTGGACCCATCTCAGAAATCACTTTACAGACTCGTTTTCACTGTAGACACTTTCACTGATTATCACGCTTTCTGTTGGTTTTTGTAGTTGACCAATTGGAGTGATTTCTTATTAAAGCAGAACTGTTGAAGAGGGAGAGCAATCCACGGGAAAACAGACAAAAATACTGAATGCTACTACTATTTAACATTTAGTATTTTTGTTTGACTAAAATATACATATATATATAAATTAGTAAATTAAAAAGTGTTAAATTAAATTTAAAATAGGCTTTTCATTTTTTATCTAAACAAACAAACGCTTTAGGCCATGTCCACATTTGGTTTTATCTGAATACATATACAAGTCCAAATATTTTTTTCCCTGTTACAGATACTCACTGCTTGTTACCAGGGTCTATTTTGTTTTGATGTTGATATTAAAACTCCCCTGCTGTGAGCGTGGTTGGTTAAAAGGGTTAATAGCTTAATTCTTCTCCCTGAAGCAGTTGGAAAACAGTCCCCAATAAACTCCCGCTGAATGTCGCCTGAGACTTCATCCGTTTACTGTAAACATGCATGCTTGGAGAATTGAAACAGTGGCAGATATAGCATATCATGAGCACATTAATTATGGCTGCTCTTGTGCCGTTGCTGTGCTGTCATTGCTGGTCCCCATGCGTGAAAGACACTGGGATTGTGTACCCGCAGCTGAGAAATGGGCCAGACCTGCTCGTTTCTACCTGCTTGGGTTTTTCTCTCTCCCTTCTGACTCATAAAAAACAAGAAGCAGAGAAAACTGGGGGGGGGACAAAAAATGGAAAGCTCTCCAAATTTGTTTTTCTGCCAAATTTGTTGTTCTGTCAAACGATTCATCGCAATTAATCGCATCTAAATTAAAAGGTTTTGTGTACTGTGTATATTTATTGTGTACAGTATATATATAAAAAAAATATAAAGAAAATCTTCTTATTAGTATGACGTGGACTGTAAGCCAATTACATTATAATGCGATAAAAAAGACTTTATGTTTAGTTTATGTAAATGAATATAAAAATATGACCATATTGAATTGCTTAATTAGCAGAAGTTACAACTCTACAAGTTTTACAGTCAACATGGTTTGAAAGGTGCGACAATGTTACAAGATCTGAGAAACAGTTATGACTATCTAGGGAAAGTTCACACAAAAATGTTCACTTTGGAAAGATTTCTATGGATGCAATACAATTATGATTCAATAAGAAAATGATTCAGTATCGATTCTGAGATTTTCCAAATGCATTACAATTGCTCAAGAATCAATTCTGATCTTAGTTTTAAATCCAGATGAATCACAATGCATTGAATGGATCGATTCTGAATCAATGCATCGTCCCACCCCTAAAAATGAAAATGGAAGTCAATTGCTACTGTCAGCTGTTTAATTACCAGAATTCTTGAAATTGTGTTCTTTTGCAAAAATAAATATTGATTATTTCAGAAAACATTCAAACATAACATACCCATAATGTTTGCAAAATTGGTTCCTTTCGCAACAGTTTAGTTCCAGAACTAAAATTACAGTACTAAAGTACTGGGACGATTTTGCGCGAACTATTTCCTAGTGCTTAGTACTGTAACACAATTAGTTTGGGTACTAAAAAACATGTCCTGCGGTGTGAAAGTTGACCCAAAAATTTTAATTAAAAATGATACAAAAAAAAATATTTTTATTTGTACCTCATGAAATCAAAGAACGTGAACCAAACAGATTTTAAATAACAGACTTTTTTTATTTGTGTTTATTATTATAAAAAAAATATTCCATCTTTGCATTAAAATTTAGAGCATTTTCATCAATTGCACTATTTTAAATTCAGCCCAAAAAAAATAAATAAATCCAAAATATGCCTTAAGAGAGCTTAAGAGGTTTTTGAATTCTTTGAAATGTTTTGAAATGCTATGAAAGTCTTTGTGGTTTAGTCTGAAGAAAATAATAATAACCTCAGCCTGGTGTAAAGTCAACTTACCCAGTGGTTCACTTTTCTATTTCAACTCCATGGTTTACGATTTCAGCAGCAAACCAAAGTGAAGATTCAAAGCCACTGTTCAATTTTACGCTATTTGCTATGACACTGCAGTCGTGATCCACTTTATTGAGCTATGAAAATACTGAGCTGACCTAAATTGACCCAAAAGCGCAGTTGCAAAACTATTACGAGATTGTGCAGACTCTGTCGTTTCATCCAGAACTCTTTAATGTGTGTTTTAATATCCTTCTATATCTGAGAAATAAAGAGAATGTAATATTCATGGTGCAGTAGCTTACAGCTGTAGTTCAATACAGTGATAAAAAGCCTTCATACTAAGCGTGGTGGGATTCTAGTCATTTATTTTTTTCCTGAGAGCCTTGCAAGTGGTGATATCTAAATAGATTCAGCTTCTGATTGACAGCACGGGGATGAGCTGTTATCGGCTGGACCACAGTGTTGTGTTTGCCGAGGTTGTGAGGTACAGTCTCCGTGGTATTGTGTTTTTGTGCTACACCGTGGAAGCCCCAGCATGCTCTCTGCCTGTCACAGAACTACATTAGCATTAATGATTGACAGAAAAGGAAAAAGTCTTGGCAGATTTCGAGATGGTTTTGTAACATAATGAACCTATATATTTTAAGGTAACAGCTGCTCCCTAAAAGTGTGAAGTTAGCAATCTTACAATTCTGTCATTTTTTGTTGCATCTTTCAGTATGCTGTGTGGTATGGCAGTATATCTTAATGTCTCTTTTGACGGCAAATAGTAAAAGAAACAATGCTAAATGCAACAAAATACTATAGAGTTAATCCACATGCTTTTTTGTCATTTTGTGAAACAAGGCCATTGTTTTGTTTTAATACTGCTCATTTTTAACTATGAGCATTAAGGGGCTGTTCACGTAGCGGTTCAACATCTTTGTAGACCCTGGAACAACATTGTGATTAACCAATCAGATTGGAAGTAACAGTTTAAAGTTTTTGAAAAGTTTAGGCTTACAGTCAGTGTTTGGTGGTTGTACATCAGTGTCAGTCATCGATAATTTTCCCTGATTTTAGGCATTACTCATGGGTAAGGGTAGGTTTAGATGTAGAGACATGGTCAAGACTATTGTACTTTTTACATTAAAATGTTCTAGGAGCAACAAAATATGTTCCCCTAGGGATAAATAATACTTGGCAAAATCAGGATGTGCAAATTTTTTTTACAAATTTAACTTCTGCTACCTTGACAGGGTATCAGATTATGCCATTTTAAAGTCCCTAATATTGTTTTTGGAGTCTCCTCCTTTTGCATGCTTGCAAATTTACATGCTTGTATGGTCAAAAAAAACATTGTATTTGAGATGTAAACTTTCTATTTGCAAGTCATAAAGTCCAATTCTGAGGGGGGAAAAGACTAAGGCCCCGTTTACATTAGTACATTTAAAACAGCTATTTACGCTGACCATTCATACAGGTACAATCATGGATATGTATAGGTAGATCACTGTTATTTATAGTTTTAAAATATCTCTGCTTTGGTCCGTTTACACTAAAATGCAACACATGAATTTTCAAACTTAAACAGGGTTTACGAGCCCATCTCACTGCAATTTGTACATATTTTACGAGGTGGCTAACTTATACAAATTTGTACGACCACTCGTACGAATTCATACGATTTTTGCTAAATCGTGCATATTTTTATATTGCCAAATTGTATGAGTGAGGTTGTAGAATTTGTACGAATTTGTAAAATACATACGAATTGGTCGTGAGACTGTGTTGGGTCTACGTTATTTTCAAGGGTGGAAAACACTGTAGTAGTGTAAACAGCAAGAAAGTGTAGACAAGGATCATTTTCTTTTCAAAGACCCGTTTTAAAACTGCATGCAGTAAAGTCAGAATTTCCGAGGTTATATCCCACAATTCTGAGGCAAAATGTCTGAACTGCAAGTTTGTAATGATACAGATCCATGGCGATGGGACTTGACATCTCCGTTCCCTTCTTCAGGGAACGAGGGTTACATACGTAACTGAGACGTTCCCTTTCAGTCGGTCACTCCAAGTCATGTCGGTGACTGACGAATAGGGATTCCTACCAAAGCGACATGAAAGCTGCCCCTTCCAGCGTTGTGTGGGAGTCTCTCAAGCCCCCAGTGTTTGGCCTCTAGGCCGGGACTCACCACAAAAGACCAGTACTGTACAAGCACTACCCATCAGTAACTGGAGCACTGGGATGTCTCAGAAAGATGTACGGAAGTCCAGCCTTCCCGTAGGAGGTCCGAAGACGAATACGCATATGACAACATCTTATGGAATATAGGAGGTGATTAAAACCCTCATGGACGACAGGACTGCCGGGGAAACACGGCTCTAGGTCTTAACTGTGGATTACCTATATGGGGTCCTCAAGGGGTACCGCACATGGGGCCCCAGCCCTCTAGCGGCTCTCACAGGATTCATTGCATCAAGGGTCTGGCGCCAGATGCTCCGCAACATCCGGCTGAAGCACTTTCAGAAGCTCCTAGGGCATATGGCAGCAGCTGCAGCGGTTACGCTGTTGTGGTTGCTCCATATAAGACTGGCTTCACGACCGAGTCCCAAGGTGGCCGTGGCAGCACGACCCTCACTGGGGTTCAGATAACACCGGCCTGCTGCCAAACCTTCTCCCTGTGGTCAGACCTCTCTTTCTTCCTAAAGCAGGTCTCCAGGATACTGTAGTGTTCACAGACACCTCCACCACTGGGTGGGGGGCCACATACAACGGGCATGCAGTCAGAGGATTGGACAGAACCTCATCTGCATTGGCATATCAATTGCCAACAGCTCGCCTGCCACCTCCTCCTCCTCTGGAGTCGGAAGCATCTGAGGTCGCTTCGCGCCATTCACGTTCCAGGTTACTGCAACCAGACAGCCGACGAGCTGTCACAAGCTGCACTTGCCGGGGAATGGAGATTCCATCCCCAGACGGTCCAGTTATTTCCCTCTCCAGAAACCTCTCACTGCCAGTTGTTTTACGCCCTTACAGATGGAACCGGCAGGTACGCCCTGGCACACAGCTGGCCGTGAGGCCTGCGCAAATATTCATTCCCTCCGTCCTGCCCTTGAATGTTAAGCAGTCCAGCACAGACTGAGCACGTTCCTGCATGGGGAGCGCTGTCTGTTTGACCAAATCCAAATCCATCCCGAGAAAAGACATCCTCTAGACATCCTCTAACCAGACAGGCTGCCCCAACAGGCTAAGGTGTCGTAACACCAGGTCCCTGTGATCGCACAACTGTGTCCGACTCTTTGCTAGGATAAGCCAGTCGCCCAGATAGTTGAGGATGCGAACCCCTTGCTCCTACAGCGGAGTCAGGGTGGCCTCCACTGTTTTCATAAACACATGGGGCGACAGGGAGAGCCAGAAGGGTAGGACGTTGTACTGATATGCTTGGCCTTCGAATCCAAACATCAGGAATGTCCCGTGTCACAGAAAAATCGAAACATGAAAGTGTGCGTCTCTCAGGTCGATTGATGCAAACCAATCCTGGGGCGCGGATGCACTCGAAAATTCTCCGCCTGGCCCTCCTCCGGGGAAAGGAGAGATTACCATGTCCTGAAGAGCAGTTTCCTCCATCCCTGGGTTGTCTTCAGGCCGCTTGCTATTATTTCATTCTTGCCACCAGGTTTGGTGTGGGCCTAGATGGGGGGCGGCTGACCTGCGGCCGGCTTCCCAGTACTGCCTATATAGGGGCTGCTGCTTTAGCAGCACGGGAGCGAGAGCGGCGGCAGGGGGTGCCCCCCGGCAACAAGCTGACTGAGTGCTGCCATCGGTGGCCGGCTGCACACTGAGGAAGAATGGCCCCAGTCTGCTTCTGAGCAGCAGGAACTTCTGGCGGTGAAGCTCTCTGCTGCTTCGTCAAAGAGGCAGGTCTGGGATGTGGGAGCATTCAAGAAGCTTGTCTCTTCTGCTCACACACATCAACCAGACACAGCCCCAGATGGCACTTCTGGACCACCATGGTGGACATCGCATGACCCAGCGAACGCGCCAATCTTTGTCGCTTGAGGCGCAAGATCCGGGGCGGTACGGTTTTCACTGAGAACTTCTGCAGCCCTCGTGCAGATCCATCAGTGCTTTGGCTTGTGAGGTGGAACTTCACACTCGAGCCTGAACCCTTCGGCGGGCCGGGCAAACATAGCCATCAGTTTTGTATCTTTATCCGGCACAGCGTAATTCCCGGTGGACGCCGCACCAGCCGGAACTTTATCTCCAGAACCTTCTGACTCTCCTTCCGATACATCAATCGACATCCAGTCACCAGGGGGAGCACCAAAGTTAACAGCTGGTACCCCTCTGCTCGAAGGTCCAGACTGCCTCAATGACAACTCCATTGGTAGCAGAGCGCCGGTAGAAGGAGGAGCTCTCGAGAGGAAATTCCCCACTGTCACCCTTTGCCAGTTCGTGCTCTTTTAGAAGTAGCGCTCGCACAGCTTTCAGGTAGCAGAGTCTGGTCCACAGTTCTGCGATGGTTATCTTTCCACGGAGAGAACATGACTCATCCAAAACTGCTTCCTCAGCGTGCTTTAAGCTCAGACACGTGAGGCAGTGATCGTGACCATTGCCCGGCACCAGGTAACGACCAAATCCAGAAACGCACTTGTGGTATGACATCTTTAAAAAGACGTGTCTTGAAAAAGATGTACCACCTGTGAGCTGCTCTTTTAGATTGCTCTTTAAGAGTGCTGAGATGCACAGGGGAGATGGTTTTTCTGCACACAACAGTCGTAGTGCAAACAGTTGTGGCAATCCACTTGACTGAAACCACCGCCTCTGCAAACGCCATCCACCAGACGTAGATGGGGAGGAGCAGAACTTCCTGAAGCTTGGCACTGAAGTGAAAAGCTAATGAGCACTACATCCACTACTTGTTTATACTTGCACTGCGATCAGCTGCTGATGGATGCTAATCAGTGCATGCCAATTGTGCACAATAATGCATTTGTGAGGGGAAAAAAAGTCACAATTGAGAGATAAAATGTTCAAATTTTCTTTTGAGTGCTGGGAAAGAGCTTCAATAAAAATATATATAATGATGATAATTAAATAATGTAATGTTAAATAAAGTATTTTCAGATTTCAGTTTTTATATGCACTAACTACTTTTTAAGGTAGAATCATTTAAATAAATGTAATAAATATTAACATATTAACAAAACTTAAATGAATTTACAAGCGATCACCAGCCAATCAGACGAGAGCATGTAATTTTGAGGGGACTGTTGTGATTTTTAAATATGCATCAGACAGTACGGGGGCGTGCTGCCTCAGGCCTTGACTAACAATGCTCTAACATCTCTCTGTTCCTGCTGGAGACTCTCGGCTGTTTTCAGAGGAGTTTGCTGGAGTGTCCCACTGCATCGGATCTGAAAGCTCTAGTCGTTTCTCCAAAAGGTTAAAATGAAACTTTCAGCATTTGAGAGAAACCTCAGGCCATAGCAGACTGATGGATGGTGTTGAATCAAATCTCTGTCAAGGTTGTGGCCTCGCAGAGAGCCCTACGCTGACAGACTGAGCATATTTTTTCTTTCATATCACAACTTCTGCTTTTGAAGAGTTTTTTTTTTTACACGTGATAAAAGACTCTGAAATATCTAAGGTTGTCTGGGAGTTCACTGTTCACTACTGCAGTGTTTTAAATAATTAAAGCAAAGCAAAGATAACAGAGACACAGCCAGAGTTGCTGAATCAAATGGTGAGAGGGCAACATGATCGATGCCTGATAAAAATGTAGACTGTCTGCTATGTAAAATAAAGTTTGTGAAGCAGAATACACTATGCAACGATACACAAATCAAGCAGTAGTATGCTACACATGAATTCACTATGTTGCTTGTTTAATTCAATATACAGTTATCGCCTTGACATAAAAACACATTTTGAATTCTGAATCTATTTTCAGATGTGTTTAAACATCTTTTAATGAATCCGGAAAGAGGTACAGTAACAATTGCAGCCAAGGTCATGTCAGCAGCATTATAAAATAAAAGAACCAATACAGTGTGCTTTGAATACTGCCTTTTTTGCATAGTGCACACTGTACAGTATATTACATTTTGCAGAAATAACATGTTAGTTTTGCCTCATAGTAGCTAAACAGAACATTATGAAGGAAGTAATGTTTGTGAGATCCAACAGCATTTTAATGGCATGTAAAATAGCCGTTTTTAATAATATTAATATAATTTCAGTCATTTCACTTCAAAAAGGGTAATTTATTATATTTGGATTAAATACCATAATTATAATTCCCTTATCATCTCTTGTTGTCTTTTTACTTTTTTATTTATTTATATTTTTATTCGCTGTAATCAGTGTAATCTGATTTCTTTTTTCTTCTGTTATGGCTCTCATGTCCCACAGGATGGTTGTCAATAACCAGCTAAACTAATCACCTCAGGATCACTTGACTTTAATTTGCTACCAGAGCTGGAGGCCAAAAACACAGCTGAACCACCCTCAGGAATTAAAATAACAAACATGCAGATATTTAGATTAGGTGTAACTATTTGAGTCTGCAAACAAATATTAACTGGGGATTTGATTGGCATTTTTGAAACAGAGGTGGGATTACTTTCTGGGATTGGTGTTAGCTCACAGTACTGAAACACTGTTATTGTGTACTTTTAATCTATAATGCTTATCCACATTAGCATAATTATTTTATTTAAACATCTTTATATTGGAGAACGCATTTCTCAGTCTGTTCATGCAGAAAAATATTAATGTGTACAGAATTCTCAAAGGGCCACATAAAGAGATTTGTTTACTCACCCTTGTGTCACTCAAAACCTGTGTGACTTTCTTTTTCACTGAAACACCAGAGATATTTCAATATGATATTTCATAATTCCGCTTTTCTATACAATGAAAGTCAATGGTAATCCTGCAAAAATTTGAATAATATTATTTATATAGCCACAAAAAGAGGTTATTAATTAGTGCAGTTAAACGATTAATCAAATTTAAAAGAAATGTTTTGTTTACATGATATACGTGTGTATACTTATTATGAATATACAAGTACAAATATATGCATGTATATAGTTCAGAGTGTAAAAAATTATGTTTATATGTTAAATATATATCTATGTATAATATAATATAATATATAAAGGTATATACATGTAAATATTTTTTTTAAATGTATATTTAGATACATAATGAATATACACGGTACACATACATATATTATGTTATTATGTAAACAAAATGTTTAATTTGGATGCAATTACTCACGATTAATCGTTTGAGAGTACTACGGTTTTTCCATTGTAAGAATGTCATTTTATTTGTTAAAAATGAAAAACAACTCTTTATTGTGTATACGGCCAGCCCAATCTCACGGCAATTCCTACATATTTTATGAGGTGGCTAATTTTTACAAATTCATATGAACTCACTCATACAAATTCATACGATTTTTGCTAAATCACACGTATTTTACCCGTGGACAATTCGTATGAATTTTTACGAATTACCTACACCTAACCCCTCCCCTAAACCTACCTGTCACTGGGGTTTAGACAAATCATACGAGTGAGGATGTACGAATTAGTACGAATTTGCCACCTCGTTTGAATACGTACGATTTGGTCGTAAGACTGTGTTGATATGGCGTATGCAGGTAAAAATTATTTAGAACATTTATGTCCTAAAAGAAGCAAAATATGCAGACACTATTTTAGAACAGATGAAAGCTTTAAAAAAAAACTGAGATTGAAAAAATAATTTTATCTTTTTTATCCTCTCAAAAAAAAACAAAAAAACTATGTATGGCTTCACAAGATTCTTACACTGTGATTTAGGGAAAAGAGAAGCATGAACATTCCTCTGAACTACTTCTTTTATGATCCAGAAAATCATAAAGGTTTTAAATGGCATCGTAAATCATTATTGATCATTGTCACTTTCGGGTAAACTATCCTTTCAAAAGGGCACACTTACAGTAGAGTCGGATGCAAATGCACAAGTCTTATCTTCCCCAGGTAGATGAAACCATTCCACCACGGTCATTAATAATATTCCAGTCAAAGTTTCAACGTGTGGATTTGCACATGATCAAATATCCCATCAATCCATCAGACCATGCCTAACGCAGATATCAGGGGTGTTCAAATCGAATTGATTCGGTGTAGAAAGAATCAACCTGAACATGCTCCACACTGGCACTGGAGTTTATGGATGCTGATGTTTTAAACATTGATTTTTACCCAGTGAAGTCCCTTCATAAAGGAAATTCAATAAAAGCAGCGCCAGCGATCAATATCAATATAATAAGACTCATGCAAAACCCCCTTTGTTTTGAATTATTTCAAATATTTTGTTTTATTGCCAAGCATTTCTGTGTTTATGTGTGCACATAAACCCAATCTCAGGTTTATGTGGCAGACTATATAACCTTCTCATCAGATGGAAGCTAAAAATAGTCGAGCCCCCCCTCCCCTACTTGTTTCTTTCTTTCTTCACCTGCCTCTGCTCACCTTTTTCCTCATCCTCCTTCACCACCTCATTTAGTGTGAATCCCACCCTCCGTTTGAAGACTGTGCGACACCACAGATTAAACGAGCATCAATCTCGATGATGAGCGTCGTTTATGCCTGAACAACAGTGACTCGTTCCCCTATCGCTATCCAAAGTTTGCAAGTATCAATAACCTCCCGTCTGCTTCCCAGACAAAGCAGAGATGCACTGGAAGCAAAGGACAATCAGTCTCCTATACAGTAGGTCTATTAAATATGTTATGGAAGGCAGTGTGAAGAGTGTGCATGTGGCAGCAGGGGAATGAGAGATGAAGCGATTGGAGCGCAGTGCCAGCGATTGCTCACGGATGTGTCCGTAGCAGTCTTCAGCGCTCCTGGATCGCACGGGATGAATAATTCCGGTGCATGAGAGTTTGCAGATCTGGAGGTGTGGAGGTTTTAAAGACTTCGGATATCCACACAAAGATAAAACCTGAAAGTCACATGCATTATGAGGGCCAGCCAATGGTTTTGGTCAAAAAGGCATTGTTTATGAAAATATACAAGGGTTAACAGTACAGTCTCACAATAAAATAACAGAAGTGAATGTAAAGTAATGGGAAAACAAACATGTTCATGCTTTCTTATTTGGAGATGCTGGATGAGATGGAAACATCACACCTTAGTGATCCAGGTTGACACTTTCTTCACTCATTTATCCTGACTAACGTGTAATGTGTTTTAGCTGGTTACAATCATATCAGCCAGAAAGGCTGCTTACTTTTAGACTGAATGAGGTTGAGGTGAATTAAAAATGTCTTACCTGAGTCACTCGTGAATGGACGTGAAGGCTTCCAGCGAGTCAGTCAGCGCTGCAGTCAAAGCACTTGTCTTTGTTTCTTAATGTAAACAGCACAAACTATTTCATGAAATCTTAGTGTGCCACAAGACTCCTTATATTTTAGTCACTGAAGGGTTTTTGGGGTGCTCGCTTAGCGTTATGCTGGCAACTATTTGTTTGCACTGCTTCTGTTGTGTCTCTTTACTGTATGTTGACAGCATCACTGAGTTGAGCGTGCTCTTCCACTCTCCTCAGCTACACTCGCTCTCGCTCGGCTTTGTTCATTCCTCCATCCAAGGCGATTCATCAGCGCGAGACCGAGAGGGGTGACGGCAGAGACGCTTGTGTGGGATGGAGTGGAGGGCAGAGGACAAAATGGCATGATTATGATTCATGTTACGAGATTGAACGTATGTCAGCGTTTTGAGGCATCAATGTATGTTTAGAAAGAAAAATTGCGGTTAATGTAATGCTGTTGTATTAAGACGACACGTTCACCCCTTTACAGATAAAGATGGTTTATTCTTACCTAGAGAGAGAGAGAGAGAGAGAGAGAGAGGCATACATTGGAGGAGATGCATAAGATAATGAAAGACGAGAAAAGCGCTATCAAGTAATAATGAGGTAATAATTGGACTGGCTACAACAGAGAACATTTCAAAACTTTATGATAATAGCAATAGCAGCACAAAGCCTGCCAAGAACACACAGGATATATCGCGCTCAAATCAAAAGAAGTAAGAAGTTAGATGAATCATATATGAGGAGCACCATAAGAAAGCCAATGTGACATTAGTTTTATAGCAATTGAAAAGATAGTTCACCAATTCTATTGGGCTTTACTCACTCTCATGTTGCTCATCTCTTTTGAAAATAAAATAAGATTATTGAAAAATAATACATTTTTCAGATTTGTTTTTTGTTTGTTAGACGTGAAAGAGGTCTGAAACAACATGAGAGTGAAATGATTTTCAGAAACCTTTCATTTAAGAACTTTCCCAGCTAGCACGGTCTAACAATACCATGCTAATGTTGCCACTTAGGTATGAAAAAGTTATTCCTGAATGTTCTCAGAATGCCCAAAACATGCATTTAAAAAAATAATAATAATTTTAAATGTACATTTCTTGGTAATGAGAAGGTTAACGGAACAATTCATTTTGTAATTTTGCAAACATAATAGGATGATCTCATTCTGAAAATGATTAGTAACATAGTGGCAGTGGAAAAATGTCTTACTAAAAAAGAGAGAGAAAGACGTTAACAATGAATTTATGTTTTTTTCAAACATTTTTAAAGACCAGGTAACTTTAAAAAAAACAAACATATTAATCATAAAGAAATGTTTCCAGAACGTTAACTAAAATTCAAAGACCTTAGCTAGTTTTTTCACATTTTATTTTAGAGTACTATTTTTACTGTTCCTAGGATTATTAATTAATAATAATTAATAATTCCTTACATTTATATAACACTTTTCTAGACACTCAAAGCGCTTAACACTGTCTCCTTATCCACCACTAGTGTGCACACTACATGTACTTATATGGTTAAGGTTAGGATTTGGGTTTGATAGGTTTATACTTGCATGTAATTAAGTATAATTTATTGTTATTATAATAGTAAGTACATGTAACATATGTAACAAAGTTTAAAATAATGTGTTACCAGACTTTGTAATAAAGTCAAATCAAACATTCATTTTAAATCATTACTTTTAAAACCTATTATTTCATTAATTTGTAACTACATCATTATAAATGTGTAAAAATACCAGATGACATGCAAGATTCAGTACAAATGACATGTTAATACATTTTAGTTGATCATAAATGCTTGTCTGAGCATTCAGCAGAACTATTTCAAAGTAGATAGGCTTAAGTCTTATAAAGGAACATGCCACATTTTTTGAAAATAGGCTCCTTTTCCATCTCCCTTAGATTTAAACAGCTGAATGGTGCGTTTTTCGAATCCGTTCAGTCGATCTCCATCTCTGGCAACAGCACTTTTAGCTGCAGCTAAGCATAGATAGATCATTGAATCTGCAATATTTCAAATATATGTTTGAGAATTAATACTCAAACATTACCTTGTGAACCTTAACCTTGTGAAGTTGTTTCTAATGTAACTCCTGTCACGACCATGTAAAGCCACTAAACCTTCTGGCTTTCCTTTGGTACACAGAGGAATAAGAGACAATCCACCCACAGGAATTACATCAGTATCACATAAGCAGGAGCTCATCCATCCGTCCCATCTCTAAATGGCCAATATAAATGAAAAGCATATTTTTAGGTAAGAATTACACAATATAACCACTTAATAAAATCACAAGCTGCACATTACTGCTTCTTAACCCGCTGGAATCACCTACACTTCAGATGTAAATGCATTGCCACAAACAGAAATCTTTGCATTTATAGAGCTTTTTTAAACAGAAAACACGTATATCAGAGAAGCAAGCCCACATGCAGACACACGGTATCCATCACCACGCTAAACAGCAGTATTTAGATGACATTTAGATCCCTGCTGGCTTTTTAATTAAAGAAACTGCCATTGTGAAGAAGGGAACACTGCAGATATAAAGACCCACAAGCATTTCTTTTTTAGAAAGAACTTCTAGCAGTTAACCTTCACGTTTACCAGCGAAAAATTATTTTTAATTACGCCTGTAGGTTTTGGGATACACGTGTTTGATAAGTTATAAGCGCAAAAGACGTTGCGTAACAAACCTTTGGATGCACGTTTAGTCATAAAATGCAATTATGTTTCTGCATACCTAATATTTTGAGGCACTTTCAAGGAAAATAATAAAAAGCAATGAGCTCCGTTATGACACGTCGTCATGTTATTTTAGAGAAGCTGCTTGTGTAATCACCTCCTCTGCTTGTTCAGTGCCTCCACCAAACACAAATGCCTCATCTCTCCGGGTTTCATCATGTTTAAGCGCTGGAGTGTGTGAGACTAGGATGATGATGATGATGATGGAATTGCTATTAGGCCTGTGATATTGCATAGAGAGTGGAAACTTGTTAGTAGCACAGAAAGTGTATAACTAGAATAAAGAAAACTTGAACACCAACTCTGTTGTGTGATTGGGTGGTGCTGCAGGATAATTGCATCTTTCCATTGCTGATATGATGACAAATAGAATTGATTTGAATAGTAATACACCAATATATCATCCAGGCTGGTTAACCAGTTAATATGTGGCTGTTATGGTATCAAAACCATTGATAACTGGGATGTATTTGTCAGCTAACATGATGTGTTTGCTTTTTACCAGCAGCGTGTGTGCATTTTATATAATATGAAAAGAGTAAATATTTACATAACACAAAATAATATGCAAACTGAATCAAATGTGTTTGTTTCATGATTGCAAATAAATGTAAGTGCACTGTAGGCAGTTTTGACTTTATATGTAATGTCATAAATCTATTGTCTTTCAAATGTGGTTGTGCACTGCTAAATCATTTGTATTTAAACCTGCATTTGCATGTATTTTTTACATGTACTGTAATTATGACGTTGCAATTAAAGTGGCCTTTATATTTCATTAATTTTATATAATCTTTGAGTACATTTTTTATTATTATTATACTTTTTGCAATACACTACAAGTGCACATTCAATTACAATTAAGCTTCTTTTCAATAGCACAAATATCATAAAAAAAAAAAATTGTTCAAACCACATCTTACTAAATATCATTATGCCTGAAGCCTGCAGTCTTTTTTAGACTTAACCTTCTAGGCCTGCATTTTGTCTTTTTTTTCTTATTTATTTATGTAATATATATATATATATATATATATATATATATATATAAAATGTATATATAAATGTTGAAAAAAATTTTAAATAAAACTGATTATATGTATTATATTCAGATTATGTTTTACACACACACAATTCAGTCTTTCTGCTTTTAAATTTGTTCTGTTATGTGCTGTTACTTTTGTTAGTTTTTTTATTTACTGATTTTCAGTGTACAGTACATTGCGTTTTTAAGAAATAAATAAATAACTAAATTACCAACCAAACAAGCAAACAAAAAGAAGAAAAATCTCTCCCCATGCTGAGCTACAGTTGTGCTCATAAGTTTACATACCCCTTGCAGAATGTGCAAAATGTTAATAATTAAAACAAAATAAGAGGGATCATGAAAATTGCATGCTATTTTTTTATTTAGTACTGAATAAGCTAACAGAAGCCAGTTAAACTGCTCAGGACCAACAAGAGACTCATGAACAACTATCACAAAATCAGCAAAGATAGTACTTTGTGTATGTAAACTTTTGAATGGGGTCATTATAAATTGAATTATTATTTTGTCTTTGTGGAATGTATGTAAACATACATGTTATGTGAAATAGCTTAGAACAGTATTTTCTTGATCCCACTCGTTTTGTTTCAATTATTAGGATTTTGCATTCTGCAAGGGGCATGTAAACTTACGAGCACAACTGTATATCAAGTCTTCAGCTTTGCAAGATCAGATTGAAATGTATTCACCAATGTTAGTTTAAAACATCTAATTACTACAGCGCAAATGTATGGGTGAAGGTGAAATCCAGGCAGCTTTTTTTACATTGTCTGCCAAAACTCACTCGGTCTGCATCCTCCTGCCCATACGTGATTATAGAGACGCTGTGTACAGCTGTTACCTCCAAAACTGTAACTTTTAATTTTATTATAAACTGCCTATCTTTGCATATTAGACCAGGTTTGGCTTATCTTTATTTGTTGGACCATGCTTTGGTCTGAGATCAGTTTATTTGAAGAATATGCTTCAATGTCATTCTTGCATCCTCCAGAAAGTTCCTATAATAAACAATATTCTAGCTGCTCAAATTTTCCCCACAATCATTGGGACCAACTGCAGAATATTCTACTATTTATGTAAGTACATAATCATATGCCAATTACAAGAAGATTAATTTTAGAATATATTACAGAATGTGTAAGCATGAACTGCTTTTACTCATGTTTTTAATTTACTTCTGTCAGTTATTACATATTTTATATTTTTCTCTTATGCAACTTAAACAATATGAAGTAATATTTATTTCATATAATATATGATGTATAAATGTTAAAAATAAAATTATATAACTATAACTAAAAATATTTATGACATTAATATGTAAATATTTAATAGTCAAATAGGAATAACTGAGTACACACACACACACACATACATATATACAGACAATTATTCCTATTTCAATATCAATATAGCAAATAAGAATCTTATTTCTAAATGTTCCTATGGTTAAAATGTCTTTTTCTTTTCTAGACACATTTAACTTTTGTTTTACAGAAATAAATGACAAAGTCCTTAAGGGGGGCTTTTCCCCCCATTCTTTCCAATATCATATCCATTATATTGAGCAAGCACTTCAGTGCTATCCACAAAACCTTAAAATGAACAGAAAACAGGACTAAACTCTAACATTTATTTCCCTTTATTCAAAAATGCATAAAGCACTTCATTTCAGCATTTATTGTCCCTCTTTAGTTCTATGCAAGTGTAATTGGAACTAATAATCCACTGCCCAGTTTCATTTAATGTAACAAAAATGATTAATGCAGCCCCAGTATACTGCAAAAATATATTCAACTACTGTTGTTTTAGCTCATTTAAATTCATTCTAATGAATAAGATAAAAAATTCTCATGTAGGTGATGCTGTAGATGCACAGCGCCTCAGTAGTGTGTATATGACAGAGAGTGAACTGACTGAAATGGGACAGGTGGGAGAGTGTTTGGATGAAAGAGTCTAGATGCTGCAGAAAAAAAGGTTTCCAGCCTGCAGTTTTACTGAGATTGCCTTTAAATCTCTCTTCTCGGAATCTGTCATCTGTTCTAATCACTAATACCTGGAATCCAATGCGACTCGGAGCTGATAGATGGCGTCAATTTGAAACAGACCCATATGTGACCTCACCTTCATAAGGCTGTGTGTGCATTTACAGAAGAGCAAAATTACCGGCAGTCAGGATAAAAAGTTAGCAGAATCAATGCACCACATAAATAAATGGCAGAAATAAGTCATTTAAGCACATCAAGCAGCATATATTGATGCTTCATTGATTCGTTGTCACACGATTCAGATTCATCATCAACAATTAAGCTGTTAATTACACTTTAAAACTGTTATCATGTTTCAGAGAGCTGTATTTTTTCTTAAAGTCTTACTGCTCCTATTATTCCTATAAGCGCAGCCTGCATAAAACCTGTGATGCATTAGCAGAGCTATATTGATCTCAGCAGTCTCTACCTCTGGAGGCAAACGTTCTTCAGTCAGATTCACAGGAGTCTAGATCTGAGCTGTTTGTTCTGCATGAGCATCACAAAAAGAATTCAGATTTGAGCGTTGTCTGAAGTTAATGTGAGTGCGTTTGCCTGTGCTCCAGTTCTGCTTTCAATTCCATTTCAATTTATCTGAAAAGTGCTTTTCAAAATACACATTGTCCCAAAGCAACCTTGAAAAAATCTAAAATGCGTTTTCTTTTCACAAATTTAAACTGATCAATCATTTACTCACCATCATATCGTGCCAAACTATCTTTTTTTGTGGAACATAAAAAAAGACACTGACAAGGCTTTAAAGTATCTTTCTTTCTTTGATTATACAATATGTTTCTCTGTGAGAGAGGATCTGAATGCAGAATGACCAATGACAGAGTTTATTAAAACTACAGAACAGGCAGAAGGTACACTCCCAAAAATAAAAGTGCTTCACAATGTCATAAAAGAACCTTTCTTGTCTAATTGGTTTAAAAAAAACTTCATGAAAGGTTCTTTGTGGTGAAAGAAGGTTCTTTGGATGATTAAAAAGGTAAGAAAGAGATGGTTCTATAAAGAATGTGGTTTTCAAATCGGAGAAACCTTTTCATTGAACTACTGGCAGACACTTTTTTGAGGAACTCTATTTGGGGTTAGCTCCTAGTTCAGAGTAGGGTCTAAAAACAATTCTTTAGGAACGTCTCGGTTACGTATTGTAACCCTCGTTCCCTGAAGAAGGGAACAGAGATGTCACGACGGTGACCGACGAATAGGAATCTTGCTCCGAGATGCGAACAACTCTGCGTGTATGCAAACACGCCAATAATTTGTGACCGACAAATAGTGATCCCTACCAAAGCCCTATGTCCCTTCCAGCCCCATGTGAGAGTCACCAACCCCCTGTGTTTGGTCTGGAAGGTACACTCTGCACATGGACCAGTACCGCACTATAAGTAACTGGACACTGGGACATCCATTGTGTAGGACGTGCAGAAGTCATTCTCTTTCAAGAGTAAGACACAACTCACATATATCATGAATTCAGTGCATATGGTATATAGGAAGAGATTGTACTCTCAGAACTGGGGCAGGTAGTTCTTACCTATACCAGCTGAGATGCTCAGGGTACACTCAGGGGCTCCCAGCCCTCTAGCGGTTCTCAAGGATACATCGCCTCGTGGGCCTGGCGTCAGATGCTCCGCAACATCCGTCTGCCGAGGGGATCGGAGGACTCACAGTGTCTACTGATAAGGATCACTTACCGACCAAACAGGTCCTACTCCGGCTCTTCAGCTCTGTTAGAGGTGAGAACACGTGAAGAAACCGGTTCAACACAAAGGCTATAAAATCTAGCGAACGTGTTAGGGGTCGCCCAACCCGCAGCTCTACAAATGTCTGTACAAAGCTCTATACAAATGAGTCTCCATTCTCAAGGGAGCTTGTGGGCTCGAGACAGCTTGTCGGGCGTATGGTTGTAAACACCTGGAATATGAATGGCAAGAAAAGACCTCAGATGCTTCTGACTCCATAGGAGGAGGTGGCGGGCGAGCTGCGACATTCAACGGGAGCGTAGACCACCTTGATGGTTGATGTACGCTACGGTCGATGTGTGACAGCCCTGTAGGTGCTCTTTGAGACGACCCAGGGCGAGACGAACTGCTAGCATGCTATGCTTCCACGCCCACCTCGGGACTCGATCGTGAAGCCAATGCAATCCTAACGGGACTGCTGCCATATGCCCCAGGAGCCTCTGAAATTGTTTCAGTGGGACCACCTTCCTCTTCTTGAACGTATTTAAGCAGGTCAGCAGAGACTAAGCACGCTCCTCTGTGAGGCGCACTGTCCAATGCGACCGAGTCAGGAAATATGTCATATATTTGTAGACATTGACAAGTGGTGAAGTGCATAGACCACAAGTATGGTTTATAAAAAAAAAATTAAATCTTAATAAAAAATGTTCTTTAATAAATTTGTTAACATTACAGTGATTATCTAAAATCTTCAAAATCCTTTACTATGTTGTGTTGTTCTAATACTGTTAACATGTGGTTGCTAGGGTGTTACATGTTTTTGTACTGGCCCACCTCTAAACTGTAATAAGGGATAATATGGAATAATATGCTAATAATAAGTAAGTTAATGGGGTCTAAAATAACTTAACACTGGACCTCACTGATTTTTAACATATATACAAACAAAACAAAGCAAAAGTAAAACAAACAAACATAAAACATCAAAACAAAAGAAAAAAAAAACAAAAGGGAAAAACAAAACAATACACTGAGACATTCTTCAGATCTTCTTTTATCTTCCACAGAAGAAAATATACAGTAATCGTACAGGTTAGCAAAGACTTGACGTTACGTAAATGATGAAAGAACTCTAATTTTGGGTGAATAAATCCTTATAATAAAGGATATGGCCTTAAATTGGTTCAGTCAATTAAATGAACAGCTTCAAAGTTTTTTAGCAATTGATAATGATAAAAAGATTTCCCGCCATGGTGTTCTTACTGACACACATTGTTAAAGCACTCAAACCCTCAGAACCAGGCTCTTCTCAGGCAAAACAGGTATTTTACTCTCATAAACCCCTCATGAGCAAAGCCAAAAGGTGAACGTGAAGATATTACTAAGATGTTGAAGTAGATGAGGAAGAAACCTTGGACGTTAGAAGCACTCAGCTGGGGAAATCCTTCTTGACGGCACATATTTAAACACATGCAAAGAATACAAATGAATTACACAGTAATAATGATGCTAATGACTAATTTAGTAGAATCTTAATATTTAATTGATATATAACAATATTCAAATTGGAAGTAAACCTCAGGATGGGCATGACTGGTATGATTTCATTTTACAGCTTTATTTTAATGTATGAAATCTTTCTTTTTAAATCATTATAGTTGCCAATAACACTGCAGGTGGTTGTAAAGGCATCTTCTTTCAAGTTTCTCTCATATTCTGGTCTGTTTTTATATGTTCCTCCTTCTGCAAGTCATTTAGAAAAGAAATACCATCTCCTCTCAACAAGCACTCTGAGGAATCATTCATACACATTGCATGATGATTTATGCACGGAGAGCTTTGTTCAATTCCCTTACCTTAAGTATGAGCAATAGTAATAGTGATGCTTGCCCTCGTAAACACCACGAGTGAATAACAAGAACAAGAGCATCAGCAAAGCCTATGGCACAAAATCAATGGGCAAGAAACGTACAGTACAAGCTTAATTCTGTTTCTGCGAACAGTTCATGGGAGAATTCAGGTAATCGAAACAAGGTAATATAAGAATACTCAGTCTTTAGGAAAGGTGTTGAGTTGCTTGTGAGATTTGCGACCTTGAACTCAGCCGATGGGTGGTTTGTGAAGCTGAAGTGCACAGGTGATTGGGAAAAGGTTTTCAGAATTCCGGTGATTGGGATCGCGTGGTTGTGACTGATCCTGGATCTGTGGCTGGTGTGACTGCGTAAGATGTGGGTGTTGATCTTGGTTAAGAAGCGGATTGAACACAGAGGGTAAGTATATAAAGAGATTTTTATTTACAGCAGCTGTATGAGACAATGGATCCGTAGCAGAGATATTGGTGAGTATAGCAGAAGTAGATAATCTGGAGAAGGGTAACAGTTTGTTAATGAGATGTTTATCTTTGCAGGCTCGCTGGACTACACAGGAGCGAGGAAGACACAAGGAACGAGGAGTACAACCACACACCACATTATATGACTAAAATGTGTCATCATTTTCGAAAGCCTCTGTTTTCACAGTTCACACTGCGACGCAAAAACAGCGTTTTCAAATTTATCCACTTTGGAGAGCGTTTTCAAAAAGCTCAGTTTTCCTTGACAAAAACGCTGTCTCAGTGTGGACGGAAAAAGATGTGTTCCCCTTCAGTCAAGTTCACTCCGACGTTACATATGGGATCATCTGGGTTGGCGTGCTGTGTGCAACTGGCAAGCAGCTTCGGGCACCTGGACAGGTGCTCATCTGCTTTGGCACATCAACTGCCTCGAGTTGCTAGCCATGCTTTTGGCCCTTCGTCGCTTCAGACCGATGTTGCTCCACAAGCACGTGCTCGTCCGGACGGACAACACTGCAGCCGTAGCGTACATCAACCGTCAGGGTGGTCTATGCTCCCGCCGCATGTCACAACTCGCCCGGCATCTGCTCCTGTGGTGTCAGACGCGGCTGAAATCGCTGGGCGCCATTCATATTCCAAGTATACTCAACCGTGCAGCCGATCAGCGTTCACGCGAGTCCACCCACCCTGGAGAGTGGTGACTCCACACCCAGACGGTCCAGCTGATATGGAGGCGGAAATAGACCTCTTTGCCTCCCCCAAGTCTACCCATTGTCTCCTGTTCTACTCCCTGTCCGAGGCACCCCTCAGCACGGATGCATTGGCGCACAGCTGGCCTCCAGGGCCCAAGTACACCTTTCCCCCAGTAAGCCTCCTTGCACAGACCCTGTGCAAGATCAGGGAGGACGAGAAGCACGTTCTGTTGGTAGCGCCGTACTGGCCCTCCCGGACTTGGTTTTCAGACCTAATGCTCCTCGCGGCAGCCCCTCCCAGGAAAATCCCTTTGAGGAGAGACCTTCTCTCTCAGGGGATGGGCACGATCTGGCACCTGCGACTCGATCTCTGGAAACTGCACGGCAGAACTTTCCGGCTTGCCAGCGGCCGTGATTAACACCATCTCTTAGTCTAGAGCCCCCTCTACAAGGCAGGCCTACACTCCCGAAGAGTGCCTAGAGTTCGGCCCGGCCGACTCTCACGTAACACTGAGACTTCGGCCCGGCTATGTGCCCAAGGTTCCTACCACTCCCTTCAGAGATCAGGTAGTGAACCTGCAAGCTCTGCCCAGGAGGAGGCAGACCCGGCCTTAAAGTTGCTGTGTACAGTACGCACATTGCGCCTCTACGTTGACCGCACTCGGACCTTCAGACGCTCTCCACAGCTCTTTGTCTGCTTTGGAGGTTAGCAGAAAGGGAATGCTATCTCCAAACAGAGGCTGGCCCATTGGGTGGTGGAAGCCATCTCCCTGTCGTACTTTTACCAAGGAGAGCCCACTCCACAAGGTGTTGCCTCTACCTCAGCGTTGGCGCATGGTGCCTCTTTGGCAGACATCTGTAGAGCTGCGGGCTGGGCAACACCGAACACCTTCGCCAGGTTTTACGACCTCCATGAGGAGGCTGTGTCTTCCCGTGTCTTAAATCAGACGAGCAGGTAGCGGGAAGACCAGCTGGTGTTGGCTTGTGCTGTGCCCTCTTCAGGGGGTTCCCCGATGCCAAAGCGAACCCCCTCCATCCTCCTCCCTGCCCCACAGTCGGATTCAGAGCGGAGTCAGTCTTGATTGTCCTCCTACTGGCCCCTTCACCAGTAGGTTGTGGCCTTAACACCTTGGTTCCACAGTCAGCTCGAAGGGTGTGTTCTCCTTCACTTATATCCATATATCATTAATATAGTGCATTCCTTACAAAATTCTTTTTTCATGTCTCCGTTCCCCCAACCCATGCTACAGCTCAAAAATCTAAAGTTGTCTTAAATAGAAGCTGGCATCCCAACGGGGCCCCAAACGCTCCCCCCAGGGCATTGGGAAGGTTACGTGCAGACTCTCCTGTCAACACGCTGCAATACAGCCTGCCGGCACTGGGGTCTCTGCGTAACGCAGCTTTAGGGTTGTGGCCTTTTCCACGGGTCTGTTCCCATATGTAACATCGGAGTGAACTCGACTGAAGGGAAAGTCTAAGGTTACAATGGTAACCCATGTTCCCTGAAGGAGGGAACAGAGACGTTACATCCCCTTGCCACGACCCTGGGTCGCGCTGACACCAGCTCGGCTTCTCAGCGAAAACCTGCATGTGCAATCCAGCCGTGCCCTCTTATGCTCGCGCTGTAATAAGGTGCACCTGGCTGTGATTATTGCACGCCAATATTCATTCCAAAAGACTCGAAGGCGATTGGTCTCATATCCCATATCCCATATGTAATGTCTCGGTTCCCTACTTCAGCGAACGTGGGTTACCGTTGTAACCTTAGACGTTTTTAAACAAAAACCTATTAGTGTGGACACGGCTTGTGACGATGTGACATTGGGTTACTTGCATGTAATTATGCCTAATTTATTGTTATTATAATATTACGTAAATGTAATGTGTAATTTAACAAGGGCACTTTTAAAATAAAGCATTAACTATAAAAACTTTAAATGTTTTATTGAATTGAATATTGAGAGTTGAACTGTAGCATTGAGTTAAAGTACTAATCAATTATTGTACATGTGCTTTAGTATGTTAGTCTGAACATTAGTATTTGTCCAAAGCACAACAAAAGGTATGCGTAGAACAAAATAATTTGAAGCACATTTGTACACACAAAGTACAGATGTATATCATTTTGCTGTGTCCCAACCTTAATGAGTAACATTGTGGGTATTTTTCCATGTTTTACTGTAGTAAATAAACAAAAGTTTTATAAATCAGTTTATCTGCAGTGGGTTCCTGTGAGGCCTTGTTTGGTTAACATTACATCAGTTGAATCAATTTGAATGAAAGATAAAGATCTAAAATCAATTTGGGACAAACTATATCCCATAATACACAGTAATAAGCTGATTTCTGAACTTAGTATTTGATGGTGTGTTTAGTGAACTTGAGGGAGAGGTTTAAAGATTTTGTGAGGTTTGTTGTTGTTGTGCAGGGTTTTATCATTCCAACTACTGTACATCTTCATTGTTTCATTCTGCAGCATCAATCATAAATGGAAGGCAAATATGAGACTGATGTTTACTGGCATATTACTGATGTTAGTTGTCATAATGAGCACCTCCCAAATCCCAGAAGACCCCGCTGAGCTCAAATAACTGCGACTCTCATATTCCCGTTCTATCAGAAATGAGGTCAGAAACTGACAGAATTTACAGTACTCAAACACCAAACAAAAACACGCCTGCTCAAATACACTGTCTATCTATCTATCTATCTATCTATCTATCTATCTATCTATCTATCTATCTATCTATCTATCTATCTATCTATC
>JAUCNO010001851.1:10301455-10312264 GCA_032353835.1 Enteromius viviparus
AAAAGACATGATAAATGTATCTATAGAAAGCTTTAAATAAACAAAACAAATTGAAAACAAAAACTCCTTAATTATAACCTAATCGTAATCCATTAAGATGACTTTTAAGTTACATATGGAGAGATTGTCATATTCATCTTTGCGACACGAACTCCTGGAAAAAACTATTACTAATTATTTTTAATATCTGATTTCCCCGGACACATTTATAATTACTTTTACATGAATGATGTGACACGCACCTTTAATAATATGCAGATTAGAAACGTTTACAGATAAGAAAGCATCGGGAAACTCAGAAACACAGCTTTCTTCACAGATTTTCTGTCTCCCACAGACACTGATACTACTCTAGAAAGTAAAGTTGCCCTCAATTGAGGCAACTCTCTCCTCAAAAGGTGTTAGTTCAGCATCCGCAACACAGTCGAGCAATTCGTACATATTCGTACGAGGTGCCAAATTTGTGCCAATTCGTACTAATTCGTACGACCTCACCAGTACGTTTTCGTACGAAAATCACGTGATGGGTAGGTTTAGGGGCGGGGTTATGTTAAGGTCATTCGTACATATTCATACGAATTGGCATCTTGTAAAATATTTTACAGAATTAGAATTAGTACGAGTGAGGTCGTACAAATTCATTTTAATTCGTTCACGGTGTGATGTTCAGACCCCACTGTGTTAACTGCGTCAGCTAAAATCTCCCACTCTATTTTTTTGTTTGTTATTAATTCCGGAGGACAAACTTGCTTCCTTGCTTTTGCCATTGCTTTTTCGTTTGGTTTTGCCGAAGTGGAGTCATTACCATATTTATACGGGGAAGGAGACAGAGAGGGGGTTAGCTCTCGTGCATGTGCGCTCAATTTCACGTTCATTCGGATGTACAGAGAGAATATGCCTGGGATTCCGCATACGTGTTGTTTCATACATTTGAATTTTTTACTGCATACGCACATTTACAGCTTTGTCCGTACGCAATGTTTTAGTATTAATTCAACGCAAGTCTTTGTACATGAGGCCCCTGATCTCAATTCAGTAGAGCACCTTTGGGATGTGGTGGAACGGGAGATTCGAATCATGAATGTGTAGCCGACAAATCTGCAGCATCTGCGTGATGCTATCATGTCAATATGGACCCATATCTCTGAAGAATGTATCCAGTACCTTGTTGAATCTATGCCATGAAGGATTAAGGCAGTTCTGAAGTTCCAGCCTGGTGCAAGGTGTACCTAATAAAGTGGCCGGTAATTGTATATATACACTTTGAACTTCTGTTCAAAAAGTTTGGTATCAACAATTTTTTTTTTAAATAAATAAAAAAAAAAACTTTTATTCAGGAATTAAATGGTCAAAAGCAGTCCTGTCAAATGATTATCACATCCAAAATAAAAGTTTTTGTTTATGTTTGTTTACCCTGTATATTTATTATGTATACATTTAAGAAAAATATGGTATATTTGTATATTAAATATATATAATATAAATTATATCAATATATAAATGTAAATATTTTTAGCATACAAACTGTATACAGGAATGTGTTTATTATGTATTTATTAATTGTTAGACAGAACTAGTCAAAAATAACATTAACCATATTTATAATGCCATGTTCAATAAAAAAGCAGTTATTTTGAAATTTTTATTCATCAAATGAAAAAAATACTGAAAATATCCACAAAAATATGAAGCAACACAACAGATTTAACATCAATAATAATAAAATAGTTTTCTTGAGAAGAAAATCATCATATTAAAATGATTTAATGATGATTCAGAAAATTCAGCTTTGATTACATGTTTTAATGTGATCTATTTAATGTGATTTTATTTTAAATATTAAAATACAAAATCTTTTTAACTGTTGTTTTTACCGATTATTTTTCTTACCAACTTCAAACTTGAGCTATAGCTTAACTAGTGCATTTTTTATTACCACGTAAAATGTTGACGTTTTACGGCAATATTTTTCAGATGCATCTTTTTGAGATGTGCGTGTATATTTTAGCATGCATGCTCTACAACAAAAAACACAACATTTTTTACTTTAAAAACACTGAAAGAATATTTGACCTACTTCTTTTAGCTAGCGCTACTGTGCTAGACATGTTCTTGTGTGAAAAACTATAACTCTTGGATGTGTTTGTTAGGCTGTAGTAAAACAGTGAGTTACCGAGATAGCATTTCAGGGTCATGTCTATGAAGCCTAAAACTACTGTTTAGGCTATTTTCCACAATATTTGTGTGTGAATATAGAAACCCTTCAAAGATAGACACTTATAAGCTGTTACCATTGTCTTGTTTGCGCCTCTCCTCCAGCGGAGGCACGTTCACCAGCTGTAACACTAGAGGGCGCCGAGTCACTATTCCTGAACCTCGGGGCAGAAAATCTCGTCCAACCAAACTCTCCAATACGGAACTCTTTCCACTGCTCTGTAGGTTCATTTGAAGAAACCAACAGATTGACTTCATGACTTCACGTGTTTACATGTAGGCTTATCTCATTGTTGATTTATTATCACAAAACAAAAATTGTGCCTGAAATAGTGACGGTTTTCATACAAATAACAAGGCAAGTAGACTCAAATTCACACCTTGCATGCTTTTTACGACTCACCTGTGACCCCACGACTACGATCTGAGGAAGCTGGATGATGTCAGCTCCGACTGTGAGGAAAACCTCCTGCAGTCTGTTAATGATGGGAATAAGAGTTTCCATCTATCAAAGAGAAAAGAAAATATGCACTGGGTGTAAAACATCAATAAAGATACATACATATTTTTCCGATTTTTTTTTCTTTTACTTTTTAATCATTTAAAATCGTATTATATTTTAAATGATGGCTTTTTATTTTATGTATTTTCATAAGTAATGGTCTGAATAAGTGGGCTTGTGTTTTTTCTCTTTAATTATGTATGTTACACAGAATAACCATGGAACATTTTATTTTCAGAACAGTTAAAGTGCATTTGTATAAAGTAGACATATATATACACAGATACAGCAAATATTTTGAAAATATTTACGTGTATATACATTCATATATTTACAGTTTTATACATAAATATATTTAACATATAAACATATTTTTCTTAGATTAATACATGCATGCATGTGTTTATTTTTATATATACATAATAAATATACACAGTACAGATATATAATTATGTAAATATATATTAATATATATATATTATTCTTAATTAATTACGGTCCTAATTCGCCCAACATCTGAACAGAAAGTCCTACATTTATATAATCATGCTTAAGTTTATACCTGAAACAAGTACAAGTACTGTAGGCAGATGTAGTGGTGAAGTGTATTTGCACAAACAGATAACACCTTTTTCATTTATGAAATGTTTTTTAATAGGTCATCATGTTCTTATTGTATTTTATTGTGTTAGTTAGGTGTATATAACCTAATCAAAATAACCCAACTGCAGTTTGATGGATAACAATTATTAATTGAAATGCGCCATGAATAACATGATTTTTGAAAATGGTTAAAAACTGAGTTATCTATCTGTCTTCTCCGTCTGTTTGTCTATCTATCTATCTATCTATCTATCTATCTATCTATCTATCTATCTATCTATCTATCTAATCTTTTTCCTATATGTATAACGTTATTTATGCTTTTGGCTATGGTTATGCGTATGTTATGTTTATATATATGTGAGTGCAAATTAATCTAATCAAATTATTATCAAGTCAAATTATTTTACAATAACGGTAATTTGATTTGGCAATCACTCGATTAGATTAATTTGCAGTGCACTCACACATATATAAATCTAACATCCGCATAGCCATAGCCATTAAAATCGTAAGTCTGCACAAAAGACGCATTCGTGCAACAAAATTCGACTGATATGATATTTAATTTGCAGTATTGAATATTTCACGACAGACACCAGCCCTGCAGGGTGTGATGCTGCCAGCAGAACAAGGTTAACGTTACATGACAGAAGTAACCATATAAACATTAGCAAACCATGCTACATACCTCGCCGTAATTCGATGTGTCGAGCCTTCCACTAAATTACACAATCAGGGCGTTATAACGCTCACTGGCATGCTGCAAATATGGAAAATACAACGTATAGTCACGCGAAGACCGACATGTTTTGAGGTTTCGCTTTTCTGCGCCCTTACAGTAGGCTGTCAAAGACGGATCCGGCGTCAGCTACAAATAATTTGATTGGCTAATGTATTGATGACGTTAGCGTTTATTTGTAGTTTATTGGATAAATGGCATATCAATCAAATCGTGTCATCCAAGCTTCTCCACGCCCCTTTCCAACATCAGGACCCCTTAATATTTCATATGCTTAGCATATCGGTGATTCTTATGGAATTACGAGAAAGAAAAATATTACATTGCATTAAAAAAGTCTCAAAATGCGTAGAATATATTAGGATGTTTGAGTAAACACATATCACAGATGAAAAAGATACGAGTTAGGGAAGTAGGCTTTGAGAGGTATTGAGGAAGTGTGAATGAGTCAGAATTTAGAAACAAATGATCAAAATGTGCAAATCACATGACATAGTGGGACGAGGACCCTTAGGCAAAAATGATCACGGGAAGAGCCTCTCCCTGTCCTGTTTTCCCGATTATCATAATCGCTTTCAGTTTTTAACTTTTTATACAAATCAATTTCTTGATTCGTATAAAAAGTTTTATCAGTACATTACGTTTGCACGTTTAATTCTTTAATTCAAACTTGTGCATGCATACCCATACGGGCTATGCATAATATAGCCACTGAATCTGAATGGGCAAGTTGTTTGTTGGCCTGCATGTTTTATTTAGAACTAAAATGTAGTATAGAGCATAAACTAACTGCTATAAAGTGGAGGAATCGTTTAATTTATTTCCTACTCGCCATCTTGGAGTCACTAGAAAACGAGGGAGGGCTTTTCCAGCTGAGCTAGTAATGGGATGTCCGATTCATTTTAGCGAATCGGTTCGTCCGGATGGCTCATTTAAATTCAAATGGTTCAAAAATTGATTTGCTTATCGCTTTAAAGGGTTCTAGTGGCAGTTTGTAGTACAGTACACTTTAGTCAATTGTTTAGTGTAGTGTTTAGTGTAGTGTTTGTTGTGTTGTTAAATACTCATATCACCCACCCCACTGTTTTTTTTTCTATAGAGACCTATTTAAATCTCCTTGCGAATCGGTTCAAATGAATCACTCAAAGGAACCGGTTGAAGCATAATGCGCTCGTGATTCGAACATCAATATTTTGCGTCAGTCCCTTGTGACTCGACAGTCATGTCCTGTTCTGCTAGGAAGAAACACATAATACTCCACAACAGCTGATGTGCATCTGGATAATAAGAAACACTGGTTGATTTTTTAAGATTCGGACGCGCAGCGAATATCCCAAAACAGCCGCGACGGTAAACGCGAAGAGGTGAAGGTAAATTATCTGACAGTTTGTTTTTCTCACAATATCTGTTAAGCTGGTTGGTGCATATAATATTACATTATTTTAGACCCGTATGCTCTTTGATGATTTTACACTTGCTAATTTCATAATGTGGATTATATGTTTCGTTCTATCGATTGGCAAAAATATCTGCGCTTGCTAGGACAAGGTACTTGCTCACACACAGAACAAAGATTTTGTGGGTTTCGCTTCTGTCCGAAATGTGTTTCAGTAATGCAGTTGTTACAATGTTACTGCATGTTTTCACGACAGTGACGTCACATGACTCAATGAATCACATGAATTCATTCTTTGTACTTCAGCCACTGCATGAACACCGAAAGATGCACAGTTTGATTACTGCTACTGCGTTTTGCCCTTCGTTCTAGAAGATAGGCTGGTTTATTGATCATAATACTAGTTACAGCAAAACCAGGTGATCAAATCTGATTAGCCTATTTGTTCTAATAATATTCCATTAATTGTTATGCAGTGCCCCCATTCAGAAAATTGTGGCATTTCAAAACTATAGAAATATGAAATAAATGATTAAAAAAAGTAAATATGAGTGTAATAGAAAAACAGGCCCGTCAATAATGATATTTGTTACCAAAATTGTCATTATTGATTTTATCCATTAGCTGTTGTAACGAAGATAAATTAAAATAATAAACATAAAATGTATTTCTCTGTTAAATTAAAATATTGAAAAAAGCAATTTTTTCAAATATGCTGAGCTATTATATATATATATATATATATATATATAATATTTAAATAAGGTTTTTTTTGCAGTTTCCAATATAATCAAACAACTAATATTTACTTGTAACATTGACATATAACACACTCATTTTAGTTGATTTAAAGTCAAATATCAATATAATATGTCAGAAATAGCGCATAAGAAAACAGTTGTGTAGTTTCAGCTTTTACCGTGCCCTTGTCTGCTTCTTCTGCTGCTGTCTAATATCCGTCTCTGCTTCACAGCTTTCTTCTACACACCATGGCCTCTCGTAAGAAGGTGCTGCTCAAAGTGATCATCCTAGGGGATTCTGGGTAAGTGTTTGTGAAACATCTTCGTCATATCCGTGATGTTTAGATTGTTATAATCAGTCGGCAGTGTAATGTTCATGCAGCTCAAACGCTCTTATCAGCGACACTTTGCCCTCTGTCATGCATGTTTAAAACAGCTGTACATATACATAACCGGTTTGACATGACTCAAGGAATTCCCCAGACGTCCCATCATTCAGTGTATTGTAGGTGCATCTGGAATTTGCTTTGTCCTGATGGCCAATCACGCTATCTGTGAAGAATGTTATCAAGCTATTCTTTCAGCGTAGATGATGATGATGTCAGCTAAAGCATTGCCTGTTGAATGCATTTGTCCTGTTTGTCTTTGACAGAGTTGGGAAGACCTCTTTGATGAACCAGTATGTGAATAATAAGTTCAGTAATCAGTATAAGGCCACAATCGGAGCCGATTTCCTGACTAAGGAGGTGATGGTGGACGACAGACTGGTCACCATGCAGGTTTGCTTTATGTGTATTGTCTAGTGTTGGGGTCAGAAGAATTTGAGGTTAGGAAATGAATACGTTTATTGAGCATAGATGCATTAAACGAATCAAAAGTTACAGTGAAGACATAGGGTTACAAAAGATTTTTAGTCATCAAAGAAACCTGAAAAGTGAAATCTATCACAGTGGTCACAGATATATGAAGCAGCACAGCTGTTTTTAACGTTGATAATAATCAGAAATGTTCATGTGACACGGAAGACATCACAGGAATAAATAACATTGTAAAGGTATTAAAACAGAAAACAGTAAATAAATAATAAAATAATAATAATAAAAAACAGAAATAAATGCAGCCTTGGTGAGCCACAAGAGACTCCAAAAACATTTTAAAAAATAACACACTTAATGAAAGTGTCTGGTGAATATTTGTATGGTTGTTATCTAAAAATATATAATAAAATATTTACAAATTAAAATAAAAATGTTAATTAAAAATCAATCAAATATTTTGGAAAATTTAAATTTCTGATGCTGAAGCTTTGCATATTTATTTTATTATTTATTGTTGTGATTTTATTGGCATAGTTTAATTTGTATGTTTAAAAATATGAAAATGAGAGGAAAAAAGAACAGAGAAATGTGCAAGCCAAATATAACATGATTGGATAATTTATAGAAGTTTTTATGCCAACTGTAATCTTTAAAAAAACTCTTTCTTTGATTGTGGAGTAAAACGGCTTCTTAAAATGAACTTTGTGTCAGATTCACTCTTATATGCTTATAATAGCAGTGATTTATCAATGAAATAAATAGTTTGGAAACTGCTCAGAAATGAATAAGAGGCCAGTGTTCTGTGAAGAAGACGCTGTCATTTCCTTAACCATTATTTTGGGAACAATTCATGGCAGCAGTAATCATCTCTGGTCATGTGACATAATAAGCAGCACAGCCTTCTCTCAAACGTGTGTAGTCACTCATAGCTTATGGGAGGGATCTCATCTCAGTGATGTACTCTCATTCTGACGTCTTCTGCTGATCATGTGAAATAAATAAATCACATTTAGCTTGACATTGGTAAACCCCTGATATTTTTCCAGTCAGCACAGATTTATGTTGTGTTTACTTGTCAGCCATTTTGTAACCTGTATGACCGGTCATGTGATGAAGATCCCACATGCCCAGACTAGCAGTACTTGGGAGGTTATTTCAGAAAATGATTTGTTAGAAAAGACTAGTTATTATTTCTGATTTTTAATAACTGCAGTTCTATTATCTTTTAAAAGTAATACATGACAGTATTGCCTTACTCCCTTCTAATGTGTTATGTTACTTTTCAATTGTGGGCTTGGGCTTGCTTGTTTTTAATAAGTACTCCGAAACAAAAACATATTTGGTAAATGTGAAAGCCATTTCACACTGAAAAGTGAATAAGCTTCAGGCTGAAGGAAAGTAAATTAATGTCTGAAGAGCAAGAATTCACATTTTTCAGCAATAAAAAATCAAGCACAAATGGTAGTTTATGTAAAGTAATGTTTGCTTTTTAATGTGTCTCAATCGAAGTTTGAGACATTTGTTAATAAAATGAGATTAAATACATAAATGATACTTTTTTTTACGATTTGATAATTACAGTTTGCATTGCATTTCTTTATTAAATTGGAGGAATCCTGAATCTGTTTTTGCACAAGTCTGATGAGGAAATGCATGTTCATATTCAATGAATGCCTCTGCTTGGACTCCTAAATTCTCTCAACATGGCAACATGAAAGCTGTCAGTCAATAAATGGGAAACAAAGTAACTGGCGTAATTTATTTGAAATGGATTTACTTATTTGATGTTTTCTAGTAAATTAAAAACTAATACTTTACTAGTTACTTGAAAAAGTATTTGCGGTACTTGTAATACTGGACGTTACCTCCAATACTGCTCATTATTATTTTCTTAATCAATGAACCCCATATTAGCCTTTACCCATGAGTTTTACCCATGCAAAAGAACCACATAATTAATTGACCAGCAACTTTTTGGTGACTAAATGATTTTTGGGTGATCTATCCCATTAATCAAATGGTTGTTATTGATATTAAATAATGTGCTTTTCCTCTTTCAGATTTGGGACACGGCGGGTCAGGAGCGCTTTCAGTCTCTGGGAGTGGCGTTCTATCGAGGGGCGGATTGCTGCGTGCTGGTCTACGACGTCACGGCACCAACTACATTCAAGACTATGGACAGCTGGAGGGACGAGTTTCTCATTCAGGCCAGTCCTCGTGACCCGGAGAACTTCCCCTTTGTTGTACTGGGCAACAAAATCGACCTGGAGAACCGGCAGGTCAGTGTGCAGACTGGAGCTGGTGTGGTTAAACACGCCTTAGTTTTAAAGGGTTAAAATTCGTAGAACGAGTACATGAGTGTTTTCGCTGTTTGATTGTGGCTGCTTTCCACTCCACTTTTAGACACACACTCGTGTACTTCCCTAAGCACTTCCCCTTGGGGGAATCCCCGCTGCCATTTTACAGTGCGTTCCAGTTCGTGAAGCGGACGAGGGGAGTTTATATGGACAGACCCTCAATCCCACGATTTTGACATAAATGGAGTGGAATGCAGCCATAGTTTGAGATGTGTACTACCATTCAAAAGTTGGGAATTAGTAACTTCTTCCAAAATCACAAATGATGATAATAATAATAATAATGATTCCAAACTTCAGAATCCTACTGCAATTCTTAAATCTGTTAATAATTTTCTTTTCTTTTTTCATTTAATTTGTGCTTAATAACATGTATTAATGTTCAATATGAAAATAAGCAATAATATTAGTTTTAAATAAATTAATACAGTCAAGACTATTTCAAATGAATACTGTTCTTTCAAACTTTCCATTCGTCAAAGATACCTTAAAAAGTATACGTTTTCCAAAAAAAGCAGCACAACTGTTTTCAACATTGATTATAATCAGAATTATTTCTTGTTTCAGTATATTAGACTGATTTCTGAAGGATCATGTGACACTGAAGACTTCAGCTTTACCTCAGCAATTAATTAACATTTTATTATATATTTAAACAGAAAATAGTTGTTTAAAATTGTTAGCACATTTCACATTATTGCTGTTTTTACTGTATTTTAATCAAATAAATGCAGCATTGATGAGCATAAGAGACTTTTTTAAAAACATAAAAAATCTTTGTACATAAAAATGTTTAAATGAAATGAAAGTACAGCAGACGAGGATTTTAACCTCTCACATTGATCAAATGTAGTTTGCAGAGAGTGTTAAAGGAACTCTGTTGTAAAGAGTTGCTATGCAGCAGGCAAACTGGACGTGTACCTGGTGAGCAGAGAAAACAGTGACAGGTATTTGAGCTTGGATCAGACAGAAATTCTTTCGCTTTGATGAGTCTCAGAAAGCGCATACAGTTTCTCTGAAGGTCAGGATCTGCCTCTGCTGTTCTGTCGTGACTCGTGTCATCTTGTTTTGATCTTTATGTCAGGCAGATTGTGTGGTAATCAGTGGCTACGCCTAGAAAGGTCAGCAGCAAATGATGCAAAACAGAAACTGTTTGAACTTTGTCTGCGGTAATGTGCTTGACCTCACTCGTGTGTGTTGCTCACCAAAGCTGCATTTATTTGATCAAAAATACAGTAATACTGTAATAATGTGAAATATTATTTCAATTTAAAACAACAGTTTTCTATCTGGATATGTAATTACTTCCTGTGATGTAGCTAAAGCAGAATTTTCAGGATCATTTCTCCAGTCTTCAGCATAGGGCTGCACGATTAACCTTTATCGCATCGATATCGAGGTTTTAACTCCCGCGATTACCTAACCTCAGGCATCTGA
>JAUCNO010001851.1:10322866-10340389 GCA_032353835.1 Enteromius viviparus
TAGTAACGCGCTAATTAACATTCTCAGTAACGATAACGGCGTTACAAATATGGGAAAAGTAATTAATTAGATTACTCTGTTACTGAAACAATAACGCCGTTAGTAACTACGTTATACTTAAACGCCGTTACTCCCAACACTGTTTATCTTATACTTTTTATGCAAATGTTTGTCTTTTAAGTTTTTTGTTTATTTTTGAGGAGTTGGGTCTTCTTAAAGCCTTCAAATTAGGCTTTATAATTTAATATTTTATACTTTATATTTTAAGTCGCTTGCATTCAGATTGCAACAAAATGTAATTAAAAAAAAGGGAAAGAAAAATATTGCAACAAAATTTAGTTTTTGTCTTGAACGTACCTTGATAAGTTGCTCCTGCACTTTAGCTGCATCGGCTGGGCTGAAATGTTTGGGCAGGACAGTAGACAGTAACTGCCACACACCACTGCCAGCTTTATCAGGACAAGTGCTGCTGGTTCCCCCTGCACCGCTCCTCTCTCCCGCCGGACGCACCACCAGATTCAGCTTGGCCTCCGGGCCGATGGAGTAATCACTCAACCGGTGCTCATCTAAAAACAACACACCTCATGCAATGACTGGAATGCTGCCAGTCAACGTTTCAGAAAACCACTCCAGGAGAAAATAAAAACAGTGCTACTCGAAGTGACAAAAAAATGCTTTTACCTGCAAGTGCTTTTCCTTTATATAGCAGTCTCTGCTGACTGGGAGGGATGTTTAAACGCTCCGATACCAACTCTTTCACCGTTGATACTTTCTCATTTTCTGTCACCTGTGCATCCAAATATTAAAAGTGAAAGTTTTTGAGTAGCCTACATAATATGTGTGCTTGTACAGTGGGCATTTTGCATGTATACATTTCAGAAAAAGGTTTTGTTTATATATTAAATATATATTATATTTATATATTAAAAACAATACCGCATGTGGAGTCATGTGACCCGCTCCGTTACGTTACCCGTACGGGCACAACAGACGCGACTTGCACGAATAAATCCTGACAAGATCACTACGGTAACCTCATGCAACCTATTTTCATTACAACAATCTGTTGTTTACATTGATACTTTGCACATTAAATTATTTGTTTACAGAAGATGCAAGTGCTCTGTTTAAAATATTATTTACAGGATTTACAAGAGATACTGCTTATTTTCTACTTTTAATAATAAAGAAATTGAAAATAATTTATTTTATTTATTTTTACTTTTTTTATAAGAACAAAGTTACTGTTAGTTTTAGGCAATGTGTGCTTTAATTTCAGCTGTTCAACATTGATGTTTAATAAATAATTATAGATAGAAGAGTGTGTCTCCTTCAATTATTTTAAAATCAAGTAATGCACCCTTCGTTCAAAAATCTCTCACTTGTATTATATGAGCATATTTACTGTACAAGATTTGTCAGTGAACTATGAGGGGAAAAAATAAATAAAATTAAATAATCGTTCATTAATCGTAATCGAGTTAAAAAGTTAAATTAATCGAGATTTTAATTTTAGGCCAAATCGCCCAGCCCTACCAGCACGGTTCATTCAGATAGGTTAATAGATAGATAATACAATATTGAAATTACATATTACACACATTGCTTTCTGTGTCAGTCCATCTATGCATTATTAAACAATAACTAGGTGTAGGTTCACACGAAGACTGGCAATAGCCGCTGAAAATACAAAATTCAAAAAATGTTTTAACATTTTAAATTGCAATATTATAAAACTGTATTATAACGATATATAATTGTAAATGAGTACCTATTATACAGGCTCTGTAATATAACTAATATTATATTACATTACATTAATATGTAATAACATTCTAATACTTAATTTAAAAATATTATTGTTAAAGTAAGTGCAGTTAATGTTTATTTTATTTTAAGTACCAATTTTTTCTGTGGTTTTAGATTTGTGTTGTGTATAACTTACGGACATATTCATTAATAAAATAACACGATCACAAAAACATGGTTCTCGTACAGAGAATTTAATCCATTTACAAATTTCCTCAAGTCAACCTGATCTAGATCACTGCCAGTAACTAACGTTAATAACTAGGCAGTAAATTGCTTAGTAAGCAGCTCAATTAGTTTCGTGGACAAAATAACTTACTGGAGAGTGTGAATGTTTCTAATAAGCTACAGCAAAAATGAGTGATTGTATCATCATCTATAAATTAATGGCCATGATAAAATAAACAACACACAACACAGTGATGGAAAGAAAGCCGCAGCACGGCGCTATGCTAAAGCAGCTAGCAGCAACCGCCTCAAATCCCCTCACGACTCTCACGCTTACCTGGACATTACACTCTTTCCCTTGAAGCGGCTTCACTGTAAGAATCATCTTCACATCTATACTATTAAATACAAAATAAAGAATATATAATTATCACGCTGAACACTCGAGAACTAGCAGCCGACGTTTCCCACGGACATGACGTCCATCACACCGGATCCGCGCATGCGCGGGGAATCACGCGCCTCACCGCCCACACCATTGTGCTTTTAAACGACTTCACAAATCAAACCAAAACAAATCATTGTTATTTTATATAAACAATAAGGCCTATATATGTTTTATAAAGAATACTAACATTTTGGATTGCCAATAAATAAATAAATAAAATTAATAGACTTTTGTATATATTTGGCACCTCTGAGATACACAGAAGACATGAAACTTCAAAGATGGGGTAATGACAAAGAAATCAATATCAAATACACTTAAACTTGTCTGAGACCATACAACTATGGGGTAGATATGATTTTAGGACTAGATCAAGAACAACACACAAATACGTTTCACAAAGAATTTTTTTAATTTGTGAATTGAAGTCGTGTTCAATAAATACACATAATTAAGAAAGAAAATTATTTATTGAACTAAATTACAAGGCATTATGAATTATACAGGTCATGATCATGAACAGAATTTGCCCTAAATTTCAATTTCATTTCAATTTTTACAATCCAATTCTGATTAATCCATGAAGACAAAAAATCTTTTTTAAAAGCTGGAGGCTATTAAACTTTAAAAACACGTCAGAGCCAGTGTATGCAAGAATTATAACAATTAAATCATCAAAAAAGTCACATCTCCTTACTCTTTGAATTAATTTCAAATACATTTTAAAATAAAAGATGTTATGATTAAGTGCTCATGCTGTGAAGACTAAATTAAGGCAAGAACTTCCATATCCAAGGTTTTAGAATATTGCTGATTTATACTGCAAAGCAGGAATACAGTGAATGTTAACTACTACTTATGTCAAGATACACACCAACAATTATAATAATAAAGCCTAGCCCTACATATGAAGTTAAACATTTGTTTTCATCATGTAAAAGAAAACATTGGAGTCTGCGAAACACAGGCAGCATATCTTAAAGCAGGGGTGTCCAATCCTGGTTCAGGAGTGTCTGATTAGTCCTGGCATTAAGATCTACAGGACAGCAGCCCTCCTCGAGCAGGATCAGACACCCCTATCCTATACAGAGAAGCTGATATTTGATGCGGGGTGGATCTACGTAACTGTCCTGCAGTGTTCAGCTCTAATTAAACACACCTAAACCTGCAAGAAATACTAAATCTTCACAGTTACTAGAAACTTCCAGACAGGTGTGTTGAAAAAGGCTGAAGTTGAACTCTGCAGGACTGCATTACATAATCAAACCAAAGCAGGACTGGCGTTTTGGGGAGGAGTGGGTAAGAATCGACTTTTGTTTCCAGGAATCTGTAAGAAAATAAATAAAATGCATTTAACATACAGTGACTAATAAATGTGGTTAATAACAATAACTGAAATTCATAAACCGATGTCATTTACAAAGTATGCTAAATTGCATACAAATGAATTAATAATAATACATGTTTAAGCCTTTAATAAAACTTACTGTTGTACGTTCACATGTCAGCTTCTACAGCAGAGAAAACAAACAAACATCAGTTTCATATATAGATATTTATAACACGAACACACACACATATATACATGGTATCCACATCAAATTAAATGTACAAAATGTATAGAGTTTATTAAACTCTCATATTAAATGCAAGTAAAGTCTCTACTATGTTTCAATTAACTTTTGTTAAAATAAATTGTCAAAATATATGAAAAGTTATGATCTATCATCATTCAGAAAAACAGATATAGACCGTTTTGACAACAACATAAAGAAATGTTACTGCGCATGCATGCTTTTGTGGTTCCGGTAAACATCCCAATAAAATCAATAACAACAGCTAAAACCTTCTAGAGAAAATGAGTATATTTGCTACCTAAATCAGACGGATTTATTAAAAATGAATTCTCTGCCAGCAGGAAGTACTTTAAGCACAAGAAACGAGAGGTTTCCCCGGTAAATGTAGACAAAGCAGCTCTGAGCTTACAAATGCTGCATTTTATGCAGGATGAAAAAAGACATTTTCTAAAGACAGTCCTCCTTTAGAAATACAGTGATATAAAAACACTTACGCCTCGGTTTGAATTTTAAACGTGCATTACATGCATATGTTTATTCAATGAAGTCTTCTGGAAAATCGGTGAGTTTTAATATCGTGGCTGGTCGCCACAAATAAAAAATGTAACCAGAACGATAAACAAACACAGATCGGAAGTAAAGCTCAGGCCTGGTGCGTGTGGCCAATTAAACCATCTATATTAGGTAAAAATACTTAATCTTACTAGTACGTATTAAAATATTTAAAATACATGTGACCTTTTATTATATTTTAAACTATTAAAAAGGTGTGACAAATGGATAAAACCTAGTGATTTTAATATTCTAAAAGATTTTAAATGAGTATGAATTAGTTGATTACGATTATGTCAGAATTTAGCTAATTTGTTAGGTCTGTGTAACTCACAGTAATATTGTTATCCCTTTCAAGTGTTTGAAGGTTTTAAGGACATTTTGTATGATAATTAATGTGACTACTTGGTAAGACCTAAAACTATAATTAACATGAGAGAGAGGAATTAAACTCTAAAGTCTAAAGGACGAGGCTTCAGATTTGTTCTCACCCCATGTGTAGGACTTTGCTTCCTTTTTCATGTGACGGACTTCGCAGGTGTAGTCTTCTCCCACCTGGGGGGTGAACTCTACATGCTTGGTCAGGTGGAACTGCCAGCCCTTCTCGAAGGCCAGGTCGCTCTGCTTGCTGTTCGAGATCTCATTTCCATTCTTCTTGAGCGTAATGGTGATGTCAGGAGGGTGAAAATCACTCACATAGCAGATCAATACGTTTGGTTTTCCATACTCTCCAGGGTTGCGGCTGTACACCTGCACTTTGGGATCAGCTAGAAACAATACAAAATTAAAAAAACACAGATTTTTTGATATATCTGAATACTGTTCATTGTTATATACTTTATTGGATGTATTGTGTTTGGAAATGTTTATTGTCTTTGTTTTAGTTATTTTATAAATTATATAAAATTTATATAGACGTTAGAAATAACATTAAAAGATGCTATTAAAGGATCACAGGCGACCCACAAAAACTAATTTACTTTACCAATCTTTGTCATGATTCTAAAAACTACTTTTGTCAACAAAAAGTTCATTTAAAATATAATGCAATTTAGTATAATAACAAGATTTTACTTTTTTTTTTTTTTTAAAGTAGCCTGCGTTCACGTTTTTACATAACTATATCTGTTACACAGAATTGTTACAATGATATGTTATTTCACTCATATTTTGACATTTTAATTTTTTTAACCTTAAACTAAACACTACTTGCATTAATATACGCTTGCTATGTATATTAAATCACTTTTATAAGGCATCAAAATGGGACCCGTGTACAGTACAGTTTACCTAATTAGTTGTTATAGATCGTTTTAACACAAGAATAATTTAATAAAGAAAAATAAAGTGACTGAAAAACATGAAAAGACATAACGTGTCATACTGATGTAACTTAATGACCAACAATCTGTCTAACATCGGGTAAAACGAGTTTTTCTATCACACAGGCTGTAAGCGAAAGTGAAAGTATAATGTTCCGGGGATTTCAGACAAAAAAACATGTCGTTGAGATGTCTAAATGTTTAGATTCTTACAAGTTTTTACAAAAAACGAAGTTACACAAATATTTTTCAGCGTTTAGGCGCTACGTAACGTTATACCTTATTTAAAGTGTTTTCGTGTTCTCCACAAGCAGCTGAAAGTACGTCATACACTAATAAGCTTGAAAAACATACTATTTTTAATAAATACTAAAGGATTCAAACGTATTTGATAAACACTGTGTATAATGGACATAGAGGACATTCATTAAGTAAAGATAGTTAGTAAAGACATTAGTAAAAATAAACAGTAAGTTAACAGGAACGCGTCAGAAAACAGATTCTTTGTACTTACACACTGTGGCAAAACAGCTGGCGATGAAAAGCACAAGACCGACGACAGCGAGCTTAAACATGGTTGTCGTCGTGGTATAGATTCTCCTTTTATTCTGTTTGTCCGTTACGTTCACGTCTGGCCTACTTCAGCAGGTTACTCTCTCTGAAGACAAAACGCTGCAAGACGTAACAGAGCAAACATACGGGACAAAAGATTAAACCCCGCCCCCAAACATATTTTAACCAATCACATATTTTCTTTTTCTGTTGCTGGGTCATTATGGCGCTCTGATGGTTGATGGTGACTTGTAGTGACTTTTAACATCACACTTTTCAATTACAATTTAATCACTTCATAAACGGATTAATTCCATATTATGCATATTTTATATATGTTGTAGTGTGCGTTGTGTAATGTTGAGTCACATAAGGTGGGTGCAGCACCATGCAAAAGTTTTCAGTTCTTTACATGGCTGCCTCCATGAGATGACCTGCCCATATAAAATGTCTGACTTTTTTTTTCTGAAGTGCAAACCACGCCTGAATCTGCCTGAAAGATTTCATTGGTCACAGTGCGCAATCGAAATCAATAAAAGAGCAATGATATGGGCTAGCCATAAGTTTCAATTAATGCAGTAGCAAGGTTTATTCATTTATTATTATATAATAAAAACAGAAAACAAATAAAGCACGCTGTTAGGCTTTTTTTGCTTTTGTTAATTGTATAATAATTAAAAGGAAGGAAATGTATGATACGAAGAAGAATCTGGTGTTTGTTTTTTAAATTATTAGTATTATTATTATGCACGTTTATGCAAGTCTAAAATTGACAAGATTTTGGGGGCCAAAAAACTCAAACGTTTTAAAATGATAATGACACCGTCTGAATATAAACATGACGGTGATGTCATGTGTATATTCAGTATATGTTGAGTTTTTTTTTTTTCAAAGTGGCATCACCAGCTACTAGCCTGGCATACAGTACATTACTGGCCAACAGGGTTAAATAATAATTTTTTGGGAATCAATTTGAACCGTTTTGACAATGTTGTCAGCTGTAGCTAGCTACACTGTCCATAATTCTCCAGGTCCAAACTCTGAATCTAATCTAAAAATTTTATAGTTAAATGAGAGCTTGTAACAAAAGCTATGTTAAATATGCTTGTTTCTTTTCTTTCTTTTTTACAGTAGTTACTGATATGTTCTTGGATCAACATCTTTTATAAATCCATGTTTAACATTACTGTCCAAAAACACAGACCTAACACTATCCCTACCCTACTGACATTTAATTCCTAAAATAAGAAGAAAATGATATCTGAATAACAAAGGTCCAGAAGTGCCTAACCCTGCAGAACACAAGATCCAGGGGGCGAGGTTAAATCTGGATCCAACTCCTCCCACCTTACTATATATAGCAATATAAACGCCTTCCAGACCCGGGACGTGAACTGCAGCCCGCGGTCTGACACAATGTCCTCCGGGAGGCCGTAATAATGGAAGACATGCTCCATGAGGGCCTGTGCGGTCTCCCAGGCGGTGGGCAGCTTGGGCATAAGGCGGCATGCTTTTGAGAAGCGGTCAATGACAGTGAGTATGACCGTGAAGTGGTTAGAGGGAGGCATGTCGGTTATAAAGTCGATGGCGAGATGGGACCAGGGTCTTTGGGGCACAGGCAGAGGACAGAGTAGACCGGCCAGGCGTTGACGGGAGGACTTAGATATCTGACAGGTCGGGCAGGCATGTACAGGTAGTGACATCGGCGGACAGGGTGGACCACCAGAAGTGATTGGACACGGGCTCAGCCGTACCCACTATGCCGGGGTGACCCGCGCTGGGGTCCTTGCTGAAGTCTCGGATGAATCTCCAGTAGAAGTTCGCAAAGCCTAGGAAACGTTGTAATTCTTTAAGTGTCTTAGGTGAGGCCAGTCTGTCACAGACTTTCTGTTTGTCCATAGCCACGCCCTCAGGACTGATGATGTACCCCAGGAACAAAATTTTGGTCAGGTGGAATTGACATTTGGACATCTTGGTATAGAGCTGGTTCTTTATAAGTGTCTGTAGGACCTCTCTCACATGGAGTATATGGCTAGGGTAATCTTGACAAACTTATTGAGCATTTCTCTGAAGATATCGTTGACCAGTGCTTGGAATACAGCCGGACTGTTGGACAGACAGAAGGGCATAACCAAATATTCGTAGTGCCCGTTGGTAGTGGAGAAGGCCGTCTTCCATTCGTCGCCCTCCCTGATGCGAACGAGATTGTAAGCGCTGCGGAGGTCGAGCTTGGTGAAGTAATGAGCTGACCCGAGCTGTTCTAGGGCGGCAGGCACAAGGGGCAAATGGTACCGGTATTTGATGGTGATTTCGTTAAGTGACCGGTAATCAATGCAGGGTCGAAGACCGCCGTCCTTCTTCTTCACGAAGAAGAAGCCCGCCGATGCAGGTGAGGTGGAGGTCCGAATGAAGCCCTTGGCCAGTTCCTCCTTAATGTACTGCGCCATGCTAGCGGACTCTGGCTGAGAGAGGGGAAAGATTCTGCCTCGGCTTGATTGAGACATAGCCGTTGTCTCAATCGTTTTTAAAACGAGTCCCAAGGAGCAACATGAAGCTGTAGACCCGAAGACCCAACTGCATGCTCAGACACTCAGAGCTGCACCTCCAGACCTCTCGCTTTTTCAGACAGTGCCAGATGATTACTTAACCTGAATTAAATTGCTGACAGATTGCAACTTAAACTATGTTTCTACTATAAAAAATTACGCTATAACTGGATGTATTATTATATTGTAACAGCAAAAAAAGACTGACAAAAGACAGTTTGTGTATCCTCGGTTTTAATTAGTGCAAAGAGCAACTGTTTACAGAAGCGCCCCCAGCCGAACTAAACTGTCTCTCACATCCGTTTTTTTTCTGAACTCCTGAACATACAAAATTATAGTGCTTTGGGTCATTTCCTCACACCAAACTTTATTTTTGTGTTCTTTTTCATGAGGTCCTGCAAGTCATCGAGCTGTAAACAATGCAGAAGAATGGTGAAAAAAAAATTTTTGGGTTAGTATATTACTTATTAAATAACATAATATTTTGTCTAACTATAAATCTAAATTATAATTAAATACTAAAATATTTGTTTCAAAGAATATATTCGTTTGTTGATGTCACATTGATTTATGCCCAGAAAAAAAAACTGGTAGTTTTCAGGAATTGCTTTAATAAAATGAATAACCTTGTCCGATGTTGCTACTTGCCAACATTTTATAATGTTGTAAATTATAACTACATTACTACTAAACAAACGTTCATCCAAACAGCAGGCGGCATTGTCTTAAAAAGCGAGAGGTCTGAAGGTGCAGCTCTGACCGTCTGAGCGTGCAGGTCTGAGAGTGCAGTAGGGTCTCCGGGTCTGCAACTTCATATTGGGAGGTCCCATGAGGTTTCATTTTGATGTCCAAATTAATCATTACTGCCTGCCCACTTCCCCTTGGTCGTCTGAATAAAAATTCTTTGCCACTAGATGCCGCTTTTGGAGCGGTAAAAGATTACAAAATGAAATCGACCAATCACCGGAGGGGTTAAAGATTAATCGTTGTTAGAATCATTTGGGAGTACATAAAATACATAAAAAAATAAACGGTTTAGTTCGTTGCAACTCATCACATGGTGATAGATGTGTTTAATTCTCTGTAAATGTAGCCCTGCCCACATCCCCCTTTATCTCTCTCTCTCTCTCTCTCTCTCTCTCTCTCTCTCTCTCTCGGATTAGAGCGCGTTCGGTAGAGATATGATTCAAACACTCACTCTGGATTTCTTCAGTATTTGTAAAGCTGACCAGCTCCATCCATCCAGACGGGAAATCGCCTTAGGTCTGTGGATTTCCCATGTTCCTCGCCCATATTATTCAGGTAAACGTCTTCTCAGATGTTCCTTGTTAGCAATGCAATGTTTAAACAAATTAACGAAATTGTGGTTACAATCCATTTGGATTATTATACAGCGTTGGTTGCACTGTTAATATTGCAGTCGATGAGCTTCGCAGACTCTCTAAATAATTGCAAAGCAACTTCAATTTTGTCTGCCGTTCATTTCGTTCCCTTGGATTTGTCAGGTGCACACTTTACTACTGTGTGAAGAGTCCCTGTCTGTGTCCCCTTATGCAGGGCTAATGGGGACTCTCAGAGATCTTCAGTTCGCACTTCAGCTGAAGATTGAGGAGTTACGGCAGAGAGATGCTCTTATCGACGAGCTGGAGCTGGAGCTGGACGCTAAAGATGATCTGATCCGCCGCCTGCAGGGGGAACTCGACCGCCTGCGGCTCTCTGCTCCGGGCGCCTCAGCTGCCGGTACGGACAGAAAACCATTTCCTTTATTTGCCAGAAATACATTTTGAGTAGTTAAATATATTTTCCTAAAATTAAAGGTGCATTTACTATTCAAACACTGCGCTACTCGATAGCTATCAAATCTTTTCGATCGGGAGTTCAGGCAAATTTTTTGCAATAGAAAGCTGTTTGGATTAAAACTCATTTCTGTGTGAGCTGCTTAATATTTATGCCATACACAAATGACTCACTTCTCATGTCCGACATACTAAAGGTCACAACTTTCTGTTGTAGAATGATAATTTGAAATGTGTTCTTTTATACAGTTACAGTGCATGTGATACAATTTTTATTTTTGGTTCCAAATATTCTTCAAAATATGTTCTTTTATGTTCCACCACAGAAAAAAAATGCATACATTTTGAAATGATATGTGAATTTAAATTTTTTAGGCGACTATCCCAAAAACTGCTAATTTGCTCATCTGTAATATTATATGTATAACTTCAAGCAACATCTGTTGCTTGTCGTTGAATGTTGTCAGCATTCTCTGAAAATAAGGGATCACTGAAAATAATTGCAGTGTAAGTAAGTATCTCCAAAAGGGTCAGAAGTGAACAAGCTCAATCATTTCACACCAGTATTCACTGTCATCCACTTGTGATCAGACTGACAGAAACCAACAAAATCTTATTTCCAAGTGTAAACAGGGCTTGACTTGCCATTTTTGCATTGCCGGTGGCTGCTTCACATTTTCATATAGTCCAACTTTTCTTACTCTGTCAGCTCATCCTTGTTGTTTTATTGCCTTAGGTTTTTAAAGCCCCTCCACACTATTGTTGACTTTTTTATACATTTACCAATTGTCATTCCTACACTGAAGCTAAAATTTGTAACATTTACAATTCACATTTAAAAAATATGAACTATTAAAGGAATAGTTCAACCAAAAATGAAAATGCTATCATCATCTTGCTACTCACACTCGAGCAGTACCAAACTTGTTTGGATTTCTTCCCCATTCCCCATTGGTGGTTTTATGCATGGGCGAACGCCCAGGGCAGCATTTTTTGGGGGGTGGCACAAGCAATAAGTGGGGGGAAAATCATCTGCTCCCCTAAGCGGTTTTCAATTATCTATCATAGCCTACCTGTGACTATGGCATTTAAATAGCCTAGTTTCAAATCTAGCGCACATAAAAACAAGATGCGCGCGCAGAAAACCATTCTCGCATATTTGCAGTAGAATATAAAAATCTGGTATAAAACATTAAACATAATGAATAGTCTAGTCATTTCAATAATTGAGAATCAATTGTTCCTCCATCTGACCCTCCATAGACAGCAACAACTCAAACAATCCCAGATCCATAAACTTAGTCAAGTCACTTTTATTTATATAGCGCTTTTAACAACACAGATTTTAGCAAAGCACTAAACATTAACAAGTAGAAGAACAGAGTGATGTTAACGTATAATGACGAGATTAAATTTTATTTATCAAATGCAGAGACTGTCTCTGTAATCAAAACGATGATAATCACTAGATATCAGGTGTCCCCAACAACTGTTCTCCTGACGCCCAGCACCTAATTTCCAGTTCAATTTTAAACACATGTCAGATTGTGTAAAGGACTTATAATGTTTTTGTGTATGTGCATCTGGGTCCAGCGATCTGTCCATGGAGCTCATCTAGGTGTTCTGGTCTCCAATGAAGATCATCTCTTGGTGCTGGTACACCATCTGATCTGGATATGGACTGAGGAACAGAATAAAAGAGAGACAGACTAATATTAGTGTAAAAGCCATTCTTTTTACAGTGTAATGAGTAAACCATGTGTTAAGGGGAGTACAACAACCCTGTAACGTATTTGATTAATAAATATGTATCAGTGTGTTATGTGCAGGCCAGAGTAAAGAGATGTGTCTTTAATCTAGATTTAAACTGACAGAGTGTGCCTGCCTCCTGAACAGTATTAGGTAGAAGCGCTGGGTGCAATGCTCCAGTTTGAGCTTACCTATCCAGTTTGAGCTTACCTGCTATGGCAGAAAGGGGGGAGAATGACCTTCTCTGGCTGGAGCCGATCCGTGGGTCCGACTTTCGAGGTCTACTGCCATGGCTGAGGATTCATTATGGCATCCCCCAGGAGTGGTCCACAAAGTGGGTGCAGGACTCCTGGTCAGGACTACCCAAATGGACTCTATAACAGTATACACTTGTTATAGAGTCCATTTGGGTAGTCCATTCTTATCAAGCCTAACTAGGGTTCACCTCTAGGGAATTAGGGGTATGGGCTGGTCACAGAGCTCGGTCCGAACATAGCAGCCCTAGGGCTAATACCCCTGGGGCTTCGGGCTCAGTCGGGCTCTCTGCCCTCCCCCCAGACAGCACGCCAAATACGCTTATCATTTTATTGAGGTAGTGTGAATTTGTGAAATAAAGATTAATACTCTGCTCAAAAAAAAAATAAAAAAAAAAATTAATAAATAAAGGGAACACTAAAATAACACATCCTGATCTGAATTAATGAAATGTTCTTATTAAATACTTTGTTCTTTGCATAGTTGAATGTGCTGACAACAAAATAAAAATAAAATAAAAAATTAAAAGGAAGTCAATTTGAAGTGGAAAAATACACTACAGGATGATCCAACTTTGATCTAATGTCCTCTACATGGCTCAGTATTGTGTGTGGCCTCCACGTGCCTGTATGTCCTTCCTACAATGCCTGAGCATGCTCCTGAGGATGTAGTGGATGGTCTCCTGAAGGATCTCCTCCCAGACCCGGACTAAAGCATCAATAGCATCAATGCCTTCGTCTTGCAGGAACTGCTAATACATTCCAGTCTCATGAAGTCTAGTATTGTCTTGCATTAGGAGGAACCCAAGGCCAATCGCACCGGCAAACGGTCTATCAAGGGGTATGAGAATCTCTCGGGTACCTAATGGCAGTCAGGCTACAGAAAGGCTACGCTGACAGAAACAGCAAACCTTCTTGCCACAGCTCACATTGATGTGCCATCCTGGATGAGCTGCACTACCTGAGCCACTTGTGTGGGTTGTAGACATCAGCCAGAGAGTATAGTATATATATATGTATATAATATTACATTGTTAATGAGATGTCAATGAGAGGGGAAGGAGTGAAAAACCAGATAAATAATGAGAAGAATACTTAAGAAAAGCAAAAATGTAAAAGATGAAAATGGATCAGCAGACGGAGGATTAAAAACAAGCCCCAGGGGTGGGCACACTTACAGGCACATCAAAGCAAAGCCATGGCAGTGAGGTGCTAAAAGGGGGTATTAAAGCTAGACTCACAGCAATGCTTCCTAAATATACCATTCAGAGTTTCTCATCAAAGACCAGAGAGCAAATCTCTAGGAGGAGACATGATAACATCATTTACCTGGAGAATCATCTTCGTACTCGAGCTGGCAAGCCTTTTAACTTAGACCGAAATATCAATATCATAAATCACTGTGGGATATGAGATACAGGTGGTACTCTTGTATCACAGCAGGATTTTGATATGAAGCTACTGACTATTCCACTAAAGCATCTTGTTGTGCCTTTAATCTCAACAGGTTTTTTTGTTAGTTTATAACAAATTAATCAGTTATATTAAACAGGATGGAAAGTGTTCTATCTGTTGTTGTTTTATCAGGCTTATTTATTACAAGCAGCCTTTAAAGTGAGAAATCAATGATGAAGGATTGTTGAATTATTAAAAAATAAATGTACAGCTGTGGCAGTAATACAAGCAGTGATGGGAACAACGGTGTTTAAATAAACTGCGTTACTAACTGCGCTATTTTTTTCAGTAACGAGTAATCAAACGAATTACTGTTTCCCCCGTTACCGTTACTGACAATAAAATGTGGCGTTACTAGAATTTAGCATAATATTATTGCCATTTTTCAGTCCATATCAGTGAATACGCAGTGTAGCTGTATTTGACGTAAGTTACCATAAACTCTGTGAAGACGCACTGGTTCTTTAGAAAGATGAAGAGCAAGAGTCTTTCACAACATGCAGACTTGACGTGCTACATTTAAACGATATTCTTTGTTGTGTTTTGCTGTCAAAATAACGGATTTCCTCAACTTTTAAGAACTGCCGGTTACTATTTGTGATAAGTAACTAGTAACTATAACTAATTCCTTTTTTTAAGTAATGTGCCCAACACTAAATACAAGTGCTTACTCCTTTCCAAAAACAGAACAGTTCAAAAGAGTAATTTTTTCACCTCTCTCTCCATATGATATTTCATTATTAGCACATTATGGGGTAATATTTTACAATTCTCAAGCTGGACATTCACCCCATTTCACTTCACATAAATATTAAAAACTCTTTGAAGAAACTGTAATGCAGCCATGGAATTTGTGCTGTGTATCTAGGCCTAAAGAGAGTCTTAATCAGTTTCCAGAGGGCAGTGCTGTCCTCATATATATCACATTTTGTATTAATATAATGTAAATTAATGTATTTACACTCAATTTGAATAGGTTTAATGTGTCCTTGCTAAAATGTACTAGAAAATGCACTAATGTTCAAGTTTACAGTGATAATCTGTAATTAATAAGTTTCTCATCTCTAGACATTATACTGTACCTTTTCTAGGTTCAACATTAAAGTGTTTTTGTTGTTTTATTTCCCTGGTCCTCACAGATGAATACAGGACAGAATAAACAGAATAAAATCTAAATGATTATAATAGCAGCAATTGGAGCTTATTAATCAATAATAAGATTGGCAGGTTGTATTCAGCTTTAAATCTAGCATAAACTGAAATGCCATTGTTTCTATCCAGCATGGCAGTTTTTATGCCTTCACCCCCTGCGGCACATTACTAGCCAAAGTCTAAACCTTTAACAGTATGAATAAACAGCAATGAACCTGAGCAATATTGATAGCTTTATGTAAAAAAATGGATTTGTTAGACATAATAAATGTCATTCTCGTGCTTCTGGTCACAGTGGGAGCCTCACATGCATGCATTGTAATAATACATCTTACACTTGACAAACACAATACACAGTATAAACACACGCAGCGGTGGATGATGGCCTTGTTCACTCTATGTGCAATTAAAATTTTGATGAGGTTTTTGTTCTCAGAGGAAATAGCTCCTTATCAGGGAGATCTAATTCTCACTCTCATAGCCCATTTACTCTCTCATTAACGTTCAAGTGAGGAAACTTCATGTTCAAGAGTGTAATTGCGAAATTATTTGTGCAACAATACACATGTGGCACTCTTATTTTTTTAACCCAAGTTTAAAATAAAATAATAATAATAAAAATAAATAAATAAGTAAAAACAACATGTTTAGATTAGAAATCTAATCTAAAATCTTTCAGGTTTAGACTAATAATCATCTATTATTAACTGTTGGCTTTATAATGGATGTCCTTAAGCTTTCCAAATACTTTTTAGTCCTGAGGAATTTTCTTACCTTCAGCATGTGGAATTCTAATACAATGTGGAAGCAATATTTCAATTGCAATAGAAAATATATAAAAAATTAACAATGTTTCATTGTTTGGTTTGTTCTAACTCTATTTTGGTCATTCTGTGTTTTAAAGAATAGGTTTAATTGGACTGCACGAAAAGCAGGAAAGGGTTTGTATTTTTAGACGCTCTATGGAACCAGATAACAACCCCTTTATGGCATAATCATCCAATGACTAACAAGTAAACAAGCCAGCATTCCTGTTGCATTTATTCGAATTAAATAATGAGCAACTGCTTAGAGAAGAGTAAAATTGTCTTCCTACTAAATTTATAGACTTGTCTTATACCACATGATGTGCGGTACATTGCAAAGAGAAAAAAGGTAGAAGAAAACATCTAAAAATGGAAGAGATTGTTGCTGGGTAAAACACGTGAGAAAAAATATTGCAAAGCTCCTAAACAAAACGTTAAATCAGTTTCTGAGCACATGAATACACAAATAACATATCAGTAATTTAGGGCTTCTTATAAAATGCATTTTTCTTTGGCACGATTATTGTTATAACCTGTATACCATTTACATTTTAGAAAATTGTATACATTTATAATGTAATTAAATTATTTTGCTGTTCTCCTCTTTATATTGAGCAAAGAATAGAAGAAGAAAAAAGGCAGTTTCCACCAAAAAAAACATAACAAAAATAATTCATTAAATAAAGTTAAATAATAATAAGAAAAAATAAATAAAAGACATTTTTTGAAAGGATCATATGAAACTATAATAACCATGCTGAAAAGTTAGCTTTGCATTGCAGGAATAAATAAAATTTTAAAATATCTTAAAATAGAAAACTTACTTTTAAAGTGTAATATATTTCACAATATTACTGTTACATTTTACTGTGGCCTTGGTGACAAACACACACACATACATACATACATGTGTATAATATATATATATATATATATATATTTTCCACTCCACCACTAAACACTAACATTTAAATGACACATGAGTACATGAGTACATACAATGACAAAAATTTTTAAAATAATAATGCATTAATCGTTGTGTATTTAAAATAGCTGTAAGCTGCACATTACATTTTCTCTTACCTGGACCTGGACATCCAGTAAAAGTAAGATGAAAGAGTTCTCGGCTTAATTTTGTTTATTTTCTGTCTGTGTTTACCCCACAATCCTCACAAAAGAGCTACGCTGACTGAGACCTCGATCATGTAACGATGGAGCGAGGCAGACAGTCGGATCCAATTGCAGAGTGTTTATTGGAGTGTAAAGTACAGGAGTAATCAACAGGCTGGGTTCAAACAGAGGCAAACGGGAGTATCGCAGACAAACCGTAAGAGAGT
>JAUCNO010001851.1:10362571-10384839 GCA_032353835.1 Enteromius viviparus
AAACCAATTGTCAATTTTAAGACACCTGTCTTATTTTCTCTTGCATATTTAGTATTGCTCTTTAATTAAGCAAAAATGTTTTATCCGATTACTCGATTAATCGATGGAATTTTCAGTAGAATACTCAAATAATAAAATATTCGATAGCTGCAGCCCTAAAAATTATATGATTGAATTTGCAACCAAGAACATTACACCCTTATAAATAATGCCTACAGCAATCAAATGCTTAAAAGGAAAATGAATTTGCAAATTCAATAATGTTTAGCAATCGATTAGTTGCACAATGAGTACAGCTTTTGTTAATTACTCATGCGCATCTCTAACACATACGTTTATATAATTTATGATGTGTATGTCTCAAGCAGGGGAGGCCATGGCAGGATAAAACACCACTTCCTCATTTGTCCCAGCTGCTAAGGAAGTGTGTGTGTTGGACCTGTGTGTATATATACGGAGGACCATATTTACCACAAGAGCTACCATTAAACCAGTCCAGGATAACACCATAACCACACACACACATACACAGACAACTTTAAGCAATAACACACATATACATTTCGCAGACAAACCACAGCAGAGAGGTGAAGAGGATGGAGAGATAGATGGTGGTGTGGGGAAATGTGTGCTGGGTTTATCTCTGATACAGTTAACGTCCTCAAACTCCACCGTAGTGGTGTGGTAATAACAGAAGTAAGGATACACATACACACACACACACACACACATTCTCTGATTCAAGTTAACCCCTCACTAAACTGAATAAATTGAACTGAGAACATACTTCATTGTGACACAGACAATGGGTAGACAGAACAATGGTTTTAAAAAGGCAACATTGATGCATCTCCTACAGAAGCACAAGTTTGGACAGGAAATATTCAAAATGGGCCAATAGGCTTTAGTTACTTCATAGCTGTGAAAAATGGGGAGGGTTATCCCCAATCTAGAGAGCTTTTGATTGGACAAAAATCATCCGGTGCCACATTCACTTTTACAAGCTCTATGGATTGAAATGTGTGTTGGGAGTGTGTGTACACAACCACCCTACAATGATAAAGATCCACCAGTAGTTTTATTTAATTAAAAGAAGAATAAGTTGCCCCTTCTGAAATCAAGCCATCTTCAAAAGCATGTCGCTATGGCGTCACACAGACAGAGGCCACTCCCACGGGGGTGGGGTCAGCGAAGCTCGTGAAGATTTAAAGGGGAAGTACACAGAACAGAGTGATTTCTAAAGAGCTGTTTATGACAAGCAAAAATTTGCATTTTTTACACTATCTTTGAGAAAATTTAAAACAAACTATATTACAAACTTTCCATTAAGATCCCAAAGAATCATATTAGCTTGTGGAAAATTGACTTTGTATGACTGCTAAAAGTAAATTAAATTATTAGATATGGACCAAATGGCAGGTTTGGTATTTGCCTTTTAACCTAGATGTATCCGTTTTGCATACACTTTACAGAGCAAATATCATTTAGTTTGCTGTATTATGTTAGATTTGGAAATGCAGTTTATTTGTACCATATCAGTTATTAGTAATTAGAGGGTTTTTTTTAATTTAACAGTACTGGTCAATATTGGATAATTGTGTCTGCGCATTTTCTGTTTTTGTTTTTTTTGTAACCTATCCCCAAAAATGTATTTTGAAGAATGCTGGTGCAGAACAGGTGCTGGTAGCCATTGATTTCCCTTCATATTTTTTCCATAAAATGTAAGTCAGTGGCTACCAGCAACTGTTTTGCTGAACGATATATTTTTCAATCATATTTTGTTGTAGAAAGTCTATTGTAGTGCAGAAAGAGATTCTGAGCGTTAGTGATGTAATGTTACACTGGACCCACAGGTTACAAAAGGATACTGTTTCAGTGCACTGCGTACAGCAAACAACACCATCAAACAACATACTGTCAGAATAAGCTAGATACACAAAAAAGGCTTAGACTCAAGAACCCACTTTATGTGTTCATACAGCGTCTAATCACTCATGTACCTGCCTGCATGAATATTTCACCTTTCAAAACAAAAGGCTGGAAGCTCAGCGCACTGGAATTTTAATGTAGCAGACATGCACTCGGTCCCGGAACATTCCGGGTGTGGGACTATCAGTTATCCGCTCATTAAATATGCAGCGAGAGGTGTGAGGGGTCACAAAGGACACCGTATTAGATTTCATTTTTGTTGTCTTCGTCCATTTCCTTTGTTTTGCTGTCTTGTGTTTGACCAGCCGCTGACACTTGAGTCACAAGACTACACTAGTTAAATATTCTGTGTCTGAGTCAACTACATTTAACAAGAGGAAGAGGCTTCCAGCTGGATAATCATGCTTGATAACAGTCGATTAGGAATGTTACAACATCCTCTGGGTTCATTCCAGGCCCCAAAAAATTCCCCCAGGGATCAATAAATCAATAGAAATCAATATATGCAGTGTTCAAAAATAAATGTCATGTATGACAAATTACTCTCGCACAACATTTGTCTTGCTCAAATGTTTAACCTGATCATGTAAGTGATGCATGAATAAGGGTAACAATTATTTGGATGTGCCATCAGAGTTTTTACAGGGTGATAAACAAACATTTTCTCGCATCTGGGTGCCCATGCTGTCCACAGATGGCAGCAGGATAAAGACATGTTACGGATATGCCCAAACTCCTCCATCATGCAAGTCAAAAACAGTACAGAGCACTAAAAGCGTTATGTGTCAGTACACATCTTAATGAAGCTTGACTGAAGCAAACTGACAATACACAGCTTTTGTCGCATGTCAGTGAAAAATTATCACCATGCTGACAGAAGCCAGCTGGAGGAATGTCCTCGAAATTTAAAAGAGCCTTAAATGCACACATTCTTGCAGTTTAAAATGGATTTAAGATCAATTGCAGGCAGGTCTTCACAAGATGTCCCATAGCTCAAAGACAGACTACTATTATAAGATCACTGCAAATGCATAGGAAGGACCTGACAGGGTAAGAGTGTTAGAATACCTGTATACTGCATTGTATTTCAATGGGGCATAACCTACATATCAAAAGCTTTCCCAAAAACGTAGTTTATGCTTCATTTCTGAAGATTTATTTGAGGATGTCAATGCTTAAGCACATCCTAGAATTTATCAGAGATGGAACAAGTTTCTTTTTATGTGAGTAGATTACTCTTCACATACTGGTTTTTACTGCCAGCGTTGAGTTTGACTGTAATGTGCAACTTACAGTATTTGCTCTTCAGATTTTAAACAGAGTTATGCTTTGAAATTATCTTTGACAGAAGTGCAAATTTAAATTTACAACTCTCCAGAGTCTTATAAAGTTATTATACATTACATAGTTTTTTTGACTAAATTCAAGGGTATCAGTATGTTTATCAAGAACTCAAAAGGAAGGAAATATGATTCTTTATAACATTACCTCTTTAAAATAAATAACTCCTCCAGACAAATAGAATGTAGAGGCAAACAAAAGAGGAAAAACATGCTGAACTACAGAATAATTTTATACTCCGCTGTACTATCTCAAATAAAAAGTTTTCAAATTCAAACTGTTTATTTCCTGTCTTTGTGTCTTTTTCCATGCCCCAAAATGACAATTGTTTCTCTGTTAACATGGATTCAACTGAACAATAAGTTGCCACAGTGTGTTGAGTCCTGTTCACACACATTGAATATTTTCCCACTCTTACTGTAAAGAAACCCTATGAACTTATGTTTGTTTACTCTACCATTTTCAGTTTGTTTTTGCAAAGTGACTCCTTGATTCTGTGGTACAGTTAATTATACACATTAGAAGTTGCCCCTTAGATGGACTTTAAAAATATTTGCTTTTCTTTCATTTGAGTCTAAGGGATCTCTCTCTCTATTAGTTTTTCTGCTGAGGGCATCCACCTTCACGGTATTTCCAATAATAAGTTGTGGTTAAAAAGGAAGTTGTTTTCTGAGCACTGAGAGGCCGCTTTATTAAAACAGGATTCAGTCAGGAATGCTCTCTGGAACTCCAGAGGCCACTTGGGAAGCTTTCAGGCATCAAAAGCATGCACAAGTGCTGCCATGCTTTATCATATCCAGCCCTCTCATTCAAGGTAATTTATTCACAAGTTTCCATGCTAATATCCTATTTAGGACAGGTCATTTGAGCCATGAATTTGGCTCATCTTTTGAGTACACAATGTCGAGCTATAAACAACTCACCAAAAGAAATTGTGGCTGTATAGACAAGCTTTAGACATCGGAGGTTCTGAGAGCAGATCATTTGAAATATGTTTGTTTGCTAATATTTCCACAGACCACAGAAGATATTGCCAAGGTTTGACCTCTTTTCTGCACTTCTTAGACCAACAGATCGAGGATGACGCACATAGGTTCAACTAAATATAGAGCTTCTTGGGAAACAGGTGTTACTGCACCATTAAATAATGAACAAGGTAAGTTAAGATGATCTAAAGAGCGTGATTTGCCACTTTATCTGGAAACTAAGCCTTGTGTTGCAAGAGATCTATTCAGAATGGGCATCTCTTTGGCATTTGCTTACATCAGTTAGAAATTTAGTGAAAATATTTGTGTGTGTGTGTGTGTGTAAGCATTGTTTTGCATATTTTTCTACATTAGTTAATTTAAATTTTGAGAGCTCAGATTTTTGCCTTTTTTAATGGAGGAGTGTTTTTCTAACCCTAATGGGTATGAAACAGAATATGACCTTGATCTAGCATTGGTCAGACAAAGTGATAACCCCATGGCCTAACGGATAGGGAGTTGGACTTGTAACCCAAAGGTCGCTGGTCTGGCAGGGATTGTTGTAGAGCTGGGCGGTATGACTGAAAATGTATATCACGGTATTTTTCAAAATTATATGGATGTCACGGTGTTTGACGGTATTTTTTTTTGATCAACGTCAGATTTTTTAAAGCCGAAGTATTTCCACAATCCACACAACCGACAAGGCTCCTCTTTTGAAAGAAGTTCCTCTTTATCTGTGACATTAGGTGCGTTCGACTTCATGCGGCGCCGCAAGAAATCGGCTGCCGTCTTACAAAATGCATTCTGGTAAGATTATTTGTCCAAATTTGATCGGTGCTGCAGCCGCCTTTCGATCACCATGTGCTGCCGCCTCTTTACTCCTCCCCCGACTGCAATGGGCAGCTTTTGCCAGCCGGAGGAAGGCTATTGTAGTGCATCTGTAACGCACCTATTTTCTTCCTCCATGCTGTTAACACGCTCAGCACACACTGGCCATGCTTCCACCGCTCACCAGCTTCTACAGCTTGTCGGCAGGACGATCCACTGCTTTGTGTTCCAGACGCTTTGTACGTATACAGTCACCGGTATTGGGGTATATGAAAAATTAATATAATTTTTTTAAAATACACTGGTATTCGGTATGAAAAGGTATACCGCCCAGCCCTAGTTAAACCCTCCAAGATCGCCCCCTGATACCTTCCTGGGACCTCTCTGTTGTGCTAGCAGGCCTTCAGAGGGGTACCTTTGAGCCGCTGGATTCAGTCGAGCTTAAATACCTGTCTCTTAAGACAGCTCTCCTGACTGCGCTCACTTCCATCAAAAGGGTCGGGGACCTCCAAGCATTTTTGGTAAGCGAAGAGTGCCTTGTAATTAGGCCGGCCTACTCTCAGTTGAGCTTGAGACCCCGGCCTGGATAAGTGCCCAAGATTTCCACCTTGCCCTTCAGGGACCAGGTAGTAAACCTGCAAGCACTGCCATCGAAGGAGGCAGATCCAGCCTTGGCATTGCTGTGTCCTGTCAGAGCATTGTGCTTGTACAAGGACCGCACCCAGAGCTTCAGAAGCTCTGAGCAGCTCTTTGTCTGTTACGGAGGTCAGCAGAAAGGGAAGGCTGTCTCCAAGCACAGGTTGGCCCACTGGATAGTGGATGCCATTGTCTTGGCGTACCAGGCCCAAGACGAGCCGTATCTCCTGGGCGTGAGAGCTCACTCCACCAGGGGTGTAGCGTCCTCCTCTGCGTTGGCACACGGGGCCTCACTGGCAGATATCCCAAATACTTTAATATGACACCAAATACTTTAGCACAGTATTACAACCTCTGGGTTGTACCGGTCTCTTCCTCTCTGTTGCAAAACAGGTAGATCAGAGCGCTTGGTGTCCTGCTTGCTTGCTGTAATCACATATAAACATTGATCATACAGCACAAAATGGGGCAAACTAATGCAGTTTGTTCTTATGACAAGCAAGCACAGCTGAGCTTCTTGTTACCATATGTTATTACCAGTTTAATCAATAAGCCATGTGCATTTCTTTGTTTTGCAAATTGTGGGCAATTAATTGTACTTAATAATTTGCACAAATGTGGCAATTTGCCTAAAAATAAGTGATATTCAGATCTGATGTGAACAAGAAATGGAACAGGTTATGAATATAACATTGGTTCCTTGAGGGAACGAAACACTGCGTCCGAAAATGCTTTAGGACGCTCTGCGTGACCACGCTCTGAATCTGCTGTGCAATCTGTCCAATGAGTGATCGGAACGTCATACATGATGACGTCGTGATCCTGGCTTTAAACAGGTGCGGTAGATCGCTCATCAGCCTCAGAATGAAGCCAGCGCTCCGCGGGGATGCAGTGGGTGTGGCTGACAGACGCAGTGTTTCGTTCCTTCAAGGAACCAAGGTTATATTCATGACCTGTTCCGAAAACGCTTTGGGAATGAAATACCAAAGTACCCATACCCACAAGTCCCTGCCTAGTGTGGAGCATCACAGCTAAGGACAACGGAACCTGGGGTAGCCGGGAGGTCAAGCCTATAGAACCTCACAAAGGTCAAAGAAGAGGACCACCCAGCTGCTTTGCAGATGTCCAGAACAGGGACACATGCTAAGTAGGCCCTCGAGGCCGCCACAGCCCTAGTGGAATGAGCTCTGACTTCCATCTGCGAGGGGAGACCTGCAGAGTCATAGGCCATAAGAATAGCATCCACGATCCACCTGCTCAGGGTATGCCTGGAAGCAGGCAACCCTTTGTGGGGAGGACCAAAGCACATGAACAGTTAGTCCGATCTTCTCCACCCCGCTGTTCTCTGAATATAAGTGCTCAGTGTTCGCACTGGGCACACGTAATGAAGCCTTTCCTGGCTTGCTTCCAGAAACGGAGGAGGCCAAAACACCTGAAGCACCACCGGATGAGGTGGGATTGTAGGGACCTTAGAGACATACCCTGCTCGCGGGAAGAGGAAAGCTTTCACCAGTCCTGGTGCAAAGTCGATACAGGTAGCAGCCCCTGATAAGGCCTGCAATTCCCCTATTCTTTTTAGTGAAGAAAGTGCTATCAAGACCGCAGTCTCTATCGGATGTCTGCTTCAAAGGTTAATGCCATTAATGAGTGCGTGGAAGGCCGAAATAGCTGCCATGTACACCTTCAAAGTCAAATGAGCTCTCCCTGTGAACAGCCTCATCTGCAAGAACTCCAGAACTGTGCTGATCGGGCAGTTAACTGGTTCCTGCTGTCGCTCTACACACCATGAGGTGATAAGTCTCCACATTAGAGCATACAACCTCCTTGTTGAGGGTGCCCCAGACTGCAGCATAGTCTACACAACCTCTGTTGTCAGCCCTGCCGCTAAGAATGCCGCCCCCTCAGGGGCCATACCCACAGATTCAACAGATCTGGACGAGGGTGTAGAAGGGTGCCCCCTTGCTGGGAGAGCAAATCTTTCCTGACTGGGACCCTCAGCCACCCCTGAACCATAGCATCCAGCCCCAGTGGAGCTGGATGAAGAAGAGAGAACCAGAGGGGACAATGCGCACTCTCCTGAGTCACAAAAAGTTCCACTTGTTCCGGGTGGAGTCTCCAGTCTCCGGGCCTCGGCCCCTGCCTCGATAGTGAATCTGCTCCCATATTCAGGTATCCTGGAATATAGCGGGGGACAATCGTGCCCGCATCGAGGTTAAGTCCCAAACCATGCCTAAATAGGACATAGTCTGAGCTGGAGTCAGCACACTTTTCTTGTCATTCATCCTCAGCCCTAGTCTTCTCATATGAGAGAGGACGACATCTCGATGTCTGCAAGCCTCGGCCTGCGAAGTTGCCAGTATCAACCAGTCGTCTAGATAGTTCAATATGCGGATTCCCTGGAGCCTCAACGGGGCCAGGGCCGCGTTCACCACCTTCATGAATGTACGGGGTGAGAGTGGAGGGGTGAAGAGGAGAACACGATACTGATAGGTTATCCTCATGAAGGCAAATCTGAGGAACCTCCTGTGAGACGGATGAATTGTTACATGAAAATACGCATCTTTCATGTCTATTGTCACAAACCAGTCCTCGGACCTGATTTGAGACTTTATTTGCTTCAACGTAAGCATTTTCCAACCCCCTGGATGGCCCCCTTTCCTAAGAGAGTGGCTACTTCTTGCTCCAACACCAGCATATGACGTGAACCCACTACTGTGGAGATCATTCCGTTGTAATACGGTGGTCGTTTTTTGAATTCGATGAGATAACCGTTTTTAATGACGTTTAAAACCCAACAAGAAACACCCGGTAGACTTTCCCATGCTGCCAGAAAGTTCACTAGGGGAACCAGCCTCTCGCAGCCGGTGCCTAGTAAACGACTAGGTCTGCCCCCTCGGCTCGCCGGGAGAGCATCGTTGTGCTAGAGCCAACCCCCTCGGGGGAAGTGTACTCCTCAGCCCCTCTGAGACGCATCCCAGAGGCTGCCGAAGAGCACAAAACAGTGCTGGAGGAGCTACGGGTGCCGTGTACAGCTGCGGCGAACCCCGTTCTTGCTCCCGAGCGCACACAAAACGAGTTCTGTGACAATCAGGACTTCTTCTGAGACTGCGTCTTCCTAGCTGTCAACAGTTTCCTCAGATCCTGACTCATCTTTTTAAACTAGATAGCTTTCTTTTTTGCTCTCTAACAGAGAGCTTTTCTCGTACACGCTGCGACAGACACACAGAGAGCGCTGAATGAAAGAGGATGATTAGCGATCTCCAGCACCGGTTTAAACCCAGGATCATGACGTCATCACGTATGACGTCCTGATCACTCATTGGACAGATTTCACAGCAGATTCAGAGCGTGGTCACGCCGAGGCGTTCCCAAAGCATTTTCGGACTCAGTGTAAGTATTCAGACAAAAATAAATTAAAGCAAAAAAGCAACAGCTTTATAAACCTCTGATTCTTAAAACCTTCATCTTGCCTGCTAGGCCTGATTATGCATTACTTTGCAGTAACAGTGGTTTGTTTGTTTATTTATTTAAATGTTACATTTAATTTCCAGTCCCCTATTCTCTGGTTCGGAGCAGCTGAAGGTTTATACAGCATCTCTGAAGGGAATAGATGAGCTAGAGTTCCCAAAAACCATCAGCAGGACTGCAGCACATCTCATCAAGAGCCTCTGCAGGTACAAATAGAGTGTTTCCTCACAATGTCTGTTTCCTATGAGAGAGGAAAAAAATCTGGTGAGAAAAGCAAGTGAAATGTCTGTCACTCCCTGTCTAGAGAGTTAAATAAACACACTCAGACAGACAAATATATAGATATATATACATAGATAGATAGATAGATAGAGACAGGCAGACAGACTGATAGATAGATAGATAGATAGATAGATAGATAGATAGATAGATAGATAGATAGATAGATGTGAGCAGCAGTACTGTGGGGGTTTGTCTGAATCTACTATCATCTCTCACCCATTTCCAGGCTGAACCCCTCAGAGAGACTGGGCCTGAGGAACGGGGTCAAGGACGTCTGCAAACACATGTAAGACCTGCTTGTATGTGCGCTTCATCAAATAAATTTGTACAGACTGGTGTGACTGTAGGGGGGGGGGGATTTGTGAGATGAGAGTGAAAAAGAAAGGAGCAAAAGAGAGAGGAGGATGCGGCTCTGTTTTTAAGTGCTGGCTTATTTTCTAGACTGATTAACTTGTGTTGTGTTTCTCAGTTGGTTTGAAGGCCTCGACTGGGAAGGACTTCAGAAGGGCACATTAACTCCACCAGTAATACCAAACGTGAGCGGCATAACAGAACACTGTAGAGTTTAGAACACTTTATTCAGCTTATATTATATACTTATACGGTATGACAAATTCATCTTACAGTATCACTTCTGTCCATTTCAAATAAATGTATGCTTTCTACAGGTTCCCTGTGTCTCTGATCGTGAAGGATCAGCACTCCTGTCAGAAACCCACACTGAAGCAGCACCGATGGAGGATTCTGACTGGGATGTAGACTTTTGATTTGTACAAAGGTAATACTGGTAATGTAAATTGGGCAAATTTTTTTGCATTGACTTTGCATTTAATTGTTTTAATTACTATTTTTAGTTGAAAACCAGTGCAGGTGACATTGCACCTCAAATGTCTCTCTAAGAAATGCAAAAAATCCAAATGTACATGTTTTATTTTTAAATGGAAACTTATTTGTGTCAGAATAAAAATATGCAAATAGCATTTACTTTCTTTTTTTCAGAATTGCATGATATAAACTCAATTATGAGAAGAAATTAAAACTCAATTGTAAGAAATGTTCAGAACTGTGAGATGAAAAGTCAATATTAGCTACCTCTAAATTATGACTTTTCCTGCTTATCATCACAATTCAGACTTTTCACAATTCAGAATGTTTTTCTCTTGTGAGAAAATACTATCACAATTAGGCTTATCTTACTGTTTTAATACTCTTACTGTTTTGTTTCTTTATATTTATATATATATATATATATATAGATTATATAATGTTATTGAAACTTCTGCTCTGCCAAAAGACATTTTGAAACATTTCACCACCTAGTTTTGCTGCACATAACTTTTATGTCCCATAAATGTGTATTTATTAGTGCTTTTAATCTTAATTGCAATTCAAAATAAAACGTTTTGTTTACATAATATACTGTATGTGTGTGTATTTTGTATATTTATTATGTATATAGTATAAAAACACATTGTCATGTTTCATGTCTCTCTGTCCTGGTCTCCCCCGTCTTTGTCCTTTTTGGTTTAGTCCTGTCTTGTCTTTATTTGGTTTCTCCCTTTCATTATGTTCTGATTAGTTAATTTTGTTCACCTTTGTTTTACCAGCTGCCCTCACTTTTTGCTCATTTGTTTCTGTGTACTTAAAGCCTTTGTTTTTCAGTTCGAGTCAGTCGTTGTTGATTTAATGTGCAGCGTGTATGCCTCAGCGGATTCAGTTGCCTGATTGCCGGCTCGCCATTTGATGGACCGCCTCCAAGATCTCCTCACCACTTTGACCCACGGGACGTGGATCCGGTTTTGCTCCCGAGGCACGGATTGCCGCATGGGAGAAAGCGAGGAGAGTCGGGAAATCTTTGAGCTGGCGATCATGATGGTGGCTGAGGAAAGCTGCCAACGCCAGAGCCTGCCCCAATGCCGCTGCCAGAGCTGGCCCAGCTACCACTGCCAAAGCCTGCAACGCTGCCACTGCCCGAGTCTGCCCCGCTGCCGCTGCTAGAGCCGGCCCAACTGCCGCTGCCACTGCCAGAGCTTGCCCCACTGCCAGAGCCGGCCCAGCTATTGCTGCCCCTGCCAGAGCCTGCCACGCTGCCGCTGCCACTGCCCGAGTCTGCCCCGCTGCCACTGCCGCTTCCAGAGCAGGCCCAACTGCCACTGCCAGAGCCTGCCCTGCTGCCAGAGCTGTCCCAGCTATTGCTGCCACTGCCAGAGCCTGCCACACTGTCGCTGCCACTGCCGCTGCCAGAGATGGCCCAGCTACTGCTGCCACAGGCAGAGCCTGCCGCTGCCACTACCAGAACCAATGGTGGAGGAAGACCTGCTATCATGGCCCAACCCACCAGACATTAGTGATTGGACTATCTGGGAACTGCCACGACTTGTGCCCCAGCCATGGCCTGTGAAGGCACCCGATCCGGTGCCTCCAAAGACTGTCCAGCTTGTGTGACCTGCTAATTCACCTGATCCGCCCTGGAGGCAAGTTTTGTGTAGGGCTGCGTACGCTAAACGCAATTCCCGCGAAGGACTTGACGTGTCTGCTGCTTCGGTTGTGCACCCGGTTTCACTCATGCACACCCTGAGGCGCTGGCGCTGAGGACCCCCAGGCAAACGCTTTAAGCCGACCCCCTCCACAACAAACACGTTCACCAAAACAGTAACAACCCGTATTATATCTGAAATGAATTTTCATCAAGCTCATTAATACAGGAAAGTTAAAACTAGCACAATCGAGATAAGTAAATTAGGTAGCCTACACAAAAACTGGGAACATTTCCTAGTTCAGTTGTCAAAATTTCACTGAAATTAAAAAAAATGGGGATAATATATTTTTTACATGATTTTTATTTTATTTATTTTTATTGGTGTGGGTTCCATATATTACTAATTAATGGCGAATTGAACACCATAGTTGTATTTATTTTTTTATGTAATTCACCAAAAACAACACTAAAAAGTAGTAGCCTATTACAGTTTCACAATCTTTTTATGCAGTGTTTCAAAGACTGTGAAGCCCATCTTCTGAGATGCTCTAAAACATCAGTTTATAGCTTTTATCATGTTACTGTTACGTTCACTTTGTTTTTTTTGTAATTTCCTATGTGCTCTGTGTTTTCATCTTGTGACCTATTCCTTTCAGGTGTGTCCGGCTAGTTTTCATTGATTGGCTTCCCTACTGACAGTGGAAAAAAAGGGAGCGGCATATTTCACAGAGGCGGAGCTGGAAGTTTTAATGCACGAGTATGAAGAATTGAAGCCAATAATAATGAATAAAAAGCAATGCGACTAAAAAATAAAAAAATAACGTTATGTGTGTTTATGTTCAAGTTAGTTTTGGTGGGTTTGGTTCATTTGCAGCCCTGTTATAAAAAAAATTAACTATTACCATCTTGGAGAGAGAAGTGTAGGGAAGTATCTTGATATTGCCGTGCCAGTAGGAGAAAGTTAAAATTGTGCTAAGTGCAGATCCGGGGTTTGTGACATTTGCAATATGTGGTCTCAAGAGATGTGTTAAATAAATGTACGAATCTTTTGAAAACCATTAGAAAATTAAAATACATCAATAAGCGGTCTTATAACTCTCTCTCGGCGAAAAACTTTGTATAATTTGTGCCTCCACGTCCACAGGATTGTCAACAAAAAAGGGCACGCCATGCGCAGTAACCTGCTGAAACAAACTAACCCTGGAACATAACCTGCTACCGAGCAGGTTATCTTCAGAGAGTAAGTTCCTATAGCTACATACCCAGAAAATTACCTCCATTTTTCGGAACCGAAAGTTGAGGTTATCCACTAACTTACCTTTAAACTTTCCTGGGTACAGTATGTCACATAACCTGCTTTCTGGAATACCCCCCACGTGTGTCCCACTCGTTTACGTTGATTGTCTTCCCTACTTAATTTGCTCCCAGTGTCTCAGTGTTTGTCGATCATTATCGTTGCATGTATTTCTGTGAAATGTTATTTGGATACTACTCCACATTTTTGATTTATTATTAAAAGACGTTATGTTTATTTCTTCTCCACAACTCCGGCACTCTCCTTTGTTGGGCACCAACGTGACAGTTACAGTCCCAATGTGCATATCCACCCTATCTGCCCTAAATATGAAAATGACTAATTTAGGATGTATAGTATGCACACTGGGATGCAGGCCTGATGTCTATTAAATTAGACAGATGCTAGATGTTCTCCTAGCTGAAACTTTTTAAAAATGCCTTGCTTTTTCAGCCTTTTGTCACCCCCATTGCATTTTTTTGAGACCTGTAGCAAGCATCAAATTTCATCAAACTCATTTAGTATATAAAAGTGTAAACTATGTTCTACTGTAAAATAAAATAATGGTTAACGTGATTTGAAAGTCATTTGGTTTTAATTTCGTTTAAATTTTAAAAATGTCACAACATTTCTGGAATTCAGTTTGTAGCTATTTATAACGTGTTCATGCAGCTTTGAACAAGTTGCCAATCACAGTAAGAGCTGATCATTTTTGAAGGCAAAAGCTAATTAGCTCAAAATTAGCTCACTGCTGAAAATATTTCACCCTGTGCATGCTCATGAATCCATATAACAAACAAAACATAGACAAAATGTAAATAAGACATTAATAATGTGACAGTAATATGGCAAAATATCACACACACAAATACTAAAGAGGATTTTTGCTCTTTTGAAAATAAATTAATAAATTAATAAAATAAACAAATCATTAAAGGAGGGAGGTATCTTTGGTCAAAAAGGTTCCCAAACTCTGATCTTTGTGGTTGAATCAAACTGAATTCTTCTGGATTATAGGCAGACATTGAGAGACATATTTTTAGTGATAAATTCATTCTGATAAACTGCTAAAAACACAGTTTCAATGCTGGTGTCTAAGGTTAGGCTACATAATGGGACATACAAAATGGCTGATCAACTGATGAAAACCAATGATCTAATATTCATTATTTGGGTTTTTAGCATTGATTTAAATGTCAAATAATGTGATTAATTTATGATGTTGGAGAAAACATTAGTATGCAAATTAAACTCTAGACTTCTGTTACGGACATCCAAAGATGTTGCCAAAAAGCATGTTAAAGCACATAACTGGATGAGGAAGTTATGGGAACACCTCGAGAAGTTGGCGGAGGTTTGTCCCTGGGCAGGCTGACTTCAGGGCGTGTTTGTGAGAGGGGCTGAACACTGGCTCTGGGGTCCGGGAGGGATTTACCACAGTCTGAGGAGAACAGACAAACTTTCTCCAGATCCCACACACAGGTAAGAGATAGTTTCCTAAAACTTCCACAAACCATGTAGGCTAGAAATGCAGCGATTTAGTACAAGATCAGAAAATCCGCCATTATTGCGAACAAAAGTATAATTTCGATAGACGGAAGAAGCTGCCACATCAATGGAAACCCAATTCATTCATTCATTCATCGTTCACTCGCGCTCTCTCTCAGTCGTCATTTGCAGTTCAACATTCGGTGTTTTTAGCGTCGCTTCAGTACTTTAATGTGCATTTAACGTTCACGCATCGTCTTTTGAGTGAGTGAAGCGATTTTATACGATATTTTCCCGTCAAGTTTCTTTTAAAGTTTGGCATCGGCGCGTGACACGTGCACGTGTTTTGTAAACAAGTAGACGCGCGTTCATAAATGCACCGATTGCCCACTTTTAAACACTTTATTGCTTACAGATTAAACTATTAATAGCCTAACATATTGTTAATAGGCCTTCCTTATCACAGCTGGATTAATAATCCCATTGCCTTTTGAAAACCTACGGGTTTCCTATGTACATGTAATCCAGTGACATAATCCAGAGAAATCGTGTGTTTTTATTTTGTTTTATTAATATTGTAAATTCTATGTAATTACAGTGCACGGCTACATTGGATATGTTTATAATTTTATGTACTAATGCAAATCTCTGTCTTCATGTCATGCTGGGGTCATTTTAGGTGAGTTTTTGTCAATTATGCAATGAGTTAAGGGTGTGCTTTTCGCATGACGAGGAAATAAAACCGTAAAATGCTGCCAGGAAAACAGTGCTGCTGAGATGCACTGCTTTAGAACAAAAGAGAGTTTTGCCTGCCAAGCAGAAGACTGGCTTTGTAGATGTTGTGCATGTGTGTGGCATGTCTAGTCATGCTGAATAAGCTTGTGCTGGTGTAACACATTCACACAATCCAAAATTCAGAGTTTCGTTTTGTAAACAGGTTGCTGTTGGTATGGAAAATCCTTTAAAATGACTCATAGTTTGAGAGTAACAAATTTCCGAGCAGCACAAAAAGCTATGACGGCAAAAGCAACCTGTAGTCATGTTGTGTGTCTTCAGGATACCATTCCAGTTTTTTTCACAGTAGCGATCGATATTGTGATATTTTGGAATGTCGTAAAAAAACATGTTACATAGTTACCTTTCGCTGCATATTACGTCAGACATAAGGATGCATCACTGCTTTTCCACATTTCTCTTCCACTCCCAGACAGTCCTCTGTGATGCAACACCCTCCCCATTCCCTCTTCCCTCTCCAAACCTTTTCAGTGTGATTCTGTTCTTCATGCTTCATTTGGGAATCACAGCCAGAGAACACCCGGGCCATTCTCTCACTCACCCCCCCTTCATTCATTAACCATTGGACAGGCGCTCTCATTCCCTGACTCCTCATCATATTCCCTTTCAAATCCTCTGGAATGCCACTTCCAGAGCCCTCTTCATGTGACATCATATCCTGTGAACCTGCTATTTCATCCTCTGCCAGAGGTACAGGTTTTTGCTCAAAGGTTGCTCGTTTAGGAGACTTGCAGTAATTAAGAGGAACTCTTTCCAGAGTTGTTATGTTTTAATTGATTTGAAATAAAGGTAAAATACAATATAAATAATTGGTGAAAATGTATAAAAAAAATTAATGAAAAGGAAATAAGTACTTAAAATGATTGAAACTGAAATAAAAGTAAATTAAAGATAAATAAAAAAATTAAAACAAACTTGGTAAAAATTTATTAAAAATTAAAATAAAAATGCTGATTCACTGAATATTAACGACTTAATCTAAACTTAAAATAACTAATAACTCAGATTCTCTCCTAAATTGTCTTTAAATAAAAAAAGAAATTTATGAGTAAGGTAGAAATAGAAATAAAAAGAGATGACAGTAAAATCATGCAATATTTCTTTAAAAAAAAGTGAACAAGATACGACAAAGTTGCAAAATAACACTTACTAAAGTATAGCTATTCAGAACATCCGGTGGTTTAGAGTTTCCCCCCTAACTTTTCTTTAAATTAAAAATATAAACTTAACTAATAATAGACAATACATTTGTAGACGTATATGATGTTGTCCCAGTTGAGACATTGTAGAGATCTTTTCTTTAGAGTAGACATTTCCTTCTGAAGACGTAAATTTGAGAAGCATTTACGTCTTCGTTTATTGCAGTATCAAAGATCTCGTTCTGGTTTGTTTCCTGCATTCCGTCTCCTAGCGGTGAGGTTTTACCTTACACACTTGGGAACTGATGTTCGTCCTGGATCCTGAATGTCTTGGGTCTAACAATGTGCCTGTTGTTCTGAGGTTTTCTCAGCATTGACCGCGCTGTGCCTGTGACAACTGAGTTATTAACCAAATGTAACGTTGTTCCATACTCCTCACCTGATCAGTACCTATTGAAATAATAATTATCTGTTGAACCATTGGGAGATTGCTGCGGTGCTCAAAGAGAAGTTTAAAGTCGGTTTCAGCTTGTGCTTGCCAGGATGTCTAAGATGTTGTAAGCATAAGTAAATTTATATGAGTTCAGTGTAAGCTTGTTGAATTTGTTTGATCATCCACCAGTCAAAACTGTCAGTCTGATCACTTAAAACTAAAAGCACACCTCTCAGCAGTAAGACACCTGCTCTCATAGGTGTTAGCAGCACAAACAAGCTTTTTCTCGGTTTATCACACTGCTTGTACAGGAGCTCAGCCTGAGGCTTCCTCTCTCAACTACAACCTGTTTATGACACTTTTTAGTGTCTACACTTTTATGACCTAAAGAACTAAAATGCAGTTTAACTGTTCCGTACAGGAAACAACGCCATCCTAAGATCTTAAGCACAAAATGTGTGCTTCCCCTGTCCACTTGTGACACTAATAATGCTCTTCAGTGATGGAGTCAGACTAGACCTTATATAAGTGGACAAGACTGAAAACAAGGCTGTGAGGGATGCACATTCTGTTCAGTGCTGTCTCAAGGTCAGACATCACACCTCATTTTTTTTCTGGAACATTTTGTCTCAAGGAATATTTGGGAAGAGATATTTACAGTGCTTTTTCTGCTGAATGATTGACATGAAGGGACACTGCAGTACATTACACACTGAACCCCTCACAGACTCGCTTTCAAACTCTCCAGAATGCTCAACTTTTACTGTACACCTTCAGACAAAAAGGAGCATATACACCTTATTTACTCCTAACGGGTACATATGATTACCTAAAAGGTCAATATTAGTATCTAAAGTGTATTAGTAATATATTGTGCAGGTTGGTGTCTAAAGGGTATATTAATACTAAAATGATACATATTAGTATATATTAGTACCTAAAGCATATATGCTAATATATATACACATTAGTACTAAAGTATATATATATTAATTACCTAAAGTATGTATATTAGTACCAAAATGGTACATATTAGTATCTATAGTTTACTTATTAGTACAAAAAATTTTACATATTTGTATCTAAAGTGTATATTAATACCAAACTTGTGTATATTAGTATCTAAAGTGTAAACGATAGTACTAAAATAGTACATATTAGCACATCATCTGTACATATCGGTACCAAAAAGCTTCATTTTAGTACCTAAAGTGTACATATTTGTACAAAACTTGACATATTATTAATGTTGCATATTAGTATTTTAATGTGTACATATTAATGGTACATATCAATACAAAAAAATGTACTTATTAGAACAAAAATGCCGTATTATTTTTGCTTGATGTACCAAAAAGTGCCTACAGTGGACATATTAGAAGTTTGTATATTATTACATAAATTATAGAGTCCCAATGACAGCTTTTGCTTGTGAGTTATTCAGTTTTACAAACTAGTCAAAAGAGTTTTTGTGTCCAGATAAACTTGTAAAACACGTTTGTCTCCTCATCTCTGCTCTTTGAGAGTTGTTGATATCCGGCATGTTGGTGTCTGAGAGCTTGAGTTTTCTTCAGCAACGGAGGCTGTAAATCTGTAGGCCTTTCTTTGAAATGCGGTTTAGTTCATTTAGCACCGGTTTGAGTAATAGCCTCTGTCGCTCTCTCGCCCTTTTGTTCTGTTTAAGTTCCCAAGTGAGTGCCAGAAACACACAATAGTGCCTGTCTACCTCTGACAATGGCGCTTCTGAAGGAGGGAGGGAGGGAATGAGGGAGAGAGAGGTCTGTCCTCATCTGTGATGCGTAATCATTTTCAGATGTCATCTCTGCTAAATCTATTTATCTCCAGCTTTTGTGGAGCGATGACAGAGAGAGGGATGCGCAGAGATGCTCAGATGAAAGGGATTTCCCTGTTTACTGTTGTGTTGCTTTAACCCTTGTCTCTAAAGTGACCACATGTGGGGAGTCTTCCAGTTGAGAACGGTTTCTTCTTGTTGTTGAATTCCCTGTTAATCTGCAATCAATTATTCTACTGTGGAAAATCATTTGCTAAGATGGGACACATTAGACACAAGTGACAAAGACATTTTAGTATGATAGAAAAGTAAAAAAAAAAGAATAAATTATCTTCCTGAAAAATATATAATAGTTCCCAAAAAAATATTAAGCAGCTCTTCATTTTTCAGCCGCGTTAAGCACAAAATTGAGAATAATTACAGAGAATAAAAACAGCATTTTAAGATATTTATTAAATTATATATAAAAATTATTGTATACGTTAAATAGAATTTATTAAATAAAATATTTAGGGTAGAATAGATAAAAAATAAAAAAGTAATTGTATTTATTTACTTATTAACTTTTATCTGTACTTATATACAGTAAAATACAACACAAATTCTCCAAATCTTGCCTAAGTTAGTGTATATTAATTATATAACATCATTTAATATTTTAAAATATATAGTACATTGAATAGTAATATTTTTATAAAGTTTTTGTAATATAATAGCATAATTTAACATCTTAAAAAAAAAAAAAATGTAATAGAAAAATATAAATACAAACAGAAAAAAAAGTTAAAATTGTAAAACTTATTCACAATATTATTGTTTTTCAATAAATCAAATCAAATAAAAAAACTTAAATCTTTCCTACCTCAAACTTTTAAATGGATGTGTATAGGTATGTGTCATATCATAAATATCTCATATATATATATATACAAACTGTGTGCAGATTGGAAATGTATTATTAACTTAATTATTTTAAATAGTACTTATTGTATGCATAGCCTACATTTTACAAAAATGTCATTTTTAATATTCTTACCAACTACTGACATTTCTTGAAAATTTCAGCCTGATCTCACAGCAATTTGTACATATTTTATGAAGTGGCACATGAAATTCATATATTCTAAATTGTATTTGTATATGTATTTTATGAGTTGCATAAGTAATCTACACCTAACCCTGCTACTAAACCTACCCATCACAGGGATCTAGACAAACTGTTACAAATCATACAAAATCCTAAAAATTTGTAAAATACATATGAATTGGTCATGTGATTTTTAAATTAATATAAATTTATATATATATATGTTGTCTTACATCATTAAAGAGAATAAATAAGTACTGTGTGCGTATCATCATCCGTGGCTATTAAAGATCCCATACACTGAGTTGAAGCTGTGACACTTGTGTCTCTAGAGTTAAGTATTCTGGAGGCTAACATCACGGCACTTGCTGTGGTGGCATTTAAGGAGAGAGGAGGCAGGGCATTTTCCCTCTCTGTGGGAATACCAATGCAGGGCGAGGGGTGATGACATCATCCTTTATCCTCCTGTGCTTTAATGGGGGGAGGAAGTGGGTGAGAGGTTAGATGAGAGAGAGAGAGAGGGGCTGTGAATTGAGTCTGGGGGAAGTGAGCGTGTTTGGGTCATCTCATGTGATCGTTACAGATTGGCTCATTGGCAAGCGCCTTCACACTGGGGCCTCCCAGTCACCCCATCTCAGCACCAAATCAGTCCCACTGAACTCATCTTCTGCTGCGGGAGGCCGTTACAATTCATTCGCAGCCTGTCAGTGGGAAAACACACCTCTGGTCATCTCCACCTGTTCTCAAACACCTCCACACCTATGCTGTGTTTATGTTTGTGTTCTGTGTCTGTCCCGCCTCCTCGAAAATGGCCGAGAGTTACCCGAGCGCCTGTTGTGTGTCGGCCAACCATCATTACTTCCTCCTGGCATTCAAATGAGGCCTGAAACGTTAGTTGGCTTCATTCAGGGCTGAGTGCTTTTCATTCAGTTTTTGTTCTCAGACCTCTTTTCAAGAAAGCAATGAGAGCGGTCAGTAATTTGGAGTCACTGCACATTAATGTGATTCAGTGTTAATGCACCAAATTATTTCAGAGTAGAGTTAGAATTATGGGCTGTAATTCCTGCTGCCTTTTGTAATGATTGTTATTATCTTTTATATTGGTGTCGGCATGTTTTTTAATAACATTAGGTCACTCAAGGTCGTGTATATACAATGATTTATTTATTTTTTTTACCTAAGGTTGCAAAGCAGAGGAAAATTTCCGGAAGCAAGCTGAATATTTTGCCTCTTTGCAACCCTAGTTTTACTACAGTTACTACAGTTAAGTTTTTCAGTTATAGCTGTAAATGATGTTGGTAATATATTTCAAACTACACTATTTGTTTTAAATTTGCGTTGTGACAATTATATATTTTTTCTTAAAAATGACCTTTGGGGTAAGATGGGCTGCCCAGAAGATGCACAGATGACATGTTGTTGCTATTACTATTATTTTAAAATAAATACTTCTTGTAATTGTTCAGTATTTCAACAAATCAGATGTACATTTAAGATATTTTTGCTTTTCATAGCAAACTATAGGCTAACTGAGTGAAATCATTTCGTTTGCGTTTATAAAGTTGCTGTTATGACACATCTACTATTACAGGACAGTTAAATATGTAAATATTTAAATACGTACCGTTTTTACATATACCTTACTGCACGTTTCTCCGCAGTTTCAAAGAGAAGTGTCCACAGAGTGGTGCTAAAACACATGTTCAATACGTAAACCCTGGCACATTTTATTACGTTAGCTACAGATTGCAGCGGCTCAGAATTAAAATATGCAGGGACTGTAGCTAAAAGTATATTGAAATATGCACTACACCAAATATAACCCTAAACCTACCTGATAGTGTTAACAAATGCAAAACTGATATAAAAATGGATGCAACCGTGCCATTTCAACTTCCTTTTATGCATATTTGAACTGTTTTGTTGAAGCGCAGTTAGTTACACGCCATCTAACTAACACATAGATATGAAGCTGGATGTTTGTGATGCTAACATTCAAAAGCATCAGTTTTCAAATATCCCAGCATATTAATATTGTTTTGAAGTCATTACATTTGAAAGTTATGCTTTCTTCATTGAAAAACTGTATATTTGTATGCAAAGGAAAAAATGGCGTGAGTTTTACTGCCTCTAGTGTTCATTTCTTTTTCTTTTGAAATTTTCAAAATTAGCTATATAGACCAAAAAAAAAATTGTACCAGGCTGTAAACATGTTTTTTTTCTACTGTAAACTTGGGCATTTTAACATGGAGAGTCAATGTGATTGACTCCCTTTTGGAGCCAGCCCCCAGCGGCTAGTCGATGAATTG
>JAUCNO010001851.1:10393138-10420716 GCA_032353835.1 Enteromius viviparus
CCCATCGTTCATCTTTATCTGCCGTTCAAAAGAATCGGTTCGTTCGCGAACGTCACAACTCTAGCAGACAGCGCGGTACCAGGAAAGCGGGTTGTGATTTGTTGTCGTGCACTTTACTACAGCATGTTATACACGTGATCGAGAAAGTATACCCACAGCTGATCACCGTGATCAAACTTCAACGTGATCAAACTAAATTTGATCGCGATCACAAATCGAGATCGTATAATCGCCCAGCCCTAGTTGTATGTAGTATGTATGCTGGTACGTCTTTCGTGTTTCACTAAAAAGTGCACCCAGGAACGTTTATGCCATGAGACCAGGTAGGCTTTGTCTGTCATTGGTTATTCAACTTTTAAATGTATAATATTTACAAGAAGTATATCAACAAATCACTGAGAAAGGCCATAATACCTCTGTAGCCTCTTGTAATAATTTAACATTTTGTTTTACAGCAACAGTAATTGGCAGATGTTTATAAATATTTTTTCATAAATATTATTTAGGATTGGCAGACTGAAAAAGCTAATGAAATACTACACAATTACTGTAATTGAAACATTAATATTTTACTTAACTTAAAAAATTAACCCTGGGGCCTGTTCCATAAAACAAGTTTACCAAATAAGTCAGGTTTATTTCAGTTAGTCTGACTTATTGCTAGTTAATTTGGTTTGAAATAAGTAAGACTATCTGCCAAAAGCCTGGCTTATTTGGTAAACTTGTTTTATGGAACAGGCCCCTGGTTTATATAAAAAAAATAAATGTAAATAAACAACAACAAAGGTAAATAAACCATGCTGACCTAGTATAGCCATGGTATGTGTACAGCTGGTTTTACAATTAGTAATCAATACATAGTTAATACTTTAACTATATTAAAACCATGGTTAATTTTTTGAAAGCTTTGTTGAGGACCCCTTTGTGGTCTGTTTGAACCATGTTTCATTTTTTTTTTTTTCGCAGCACGTTCCTGGTTGTGTTGTGAGTAATTGCAGCACATGTGCTGTGCATTTTCTATTTGCATGTGTTGCAATTGCATTGAGCTCTTTCGGCCATTGTACACATGCACATTGTTCTTAAAGTAAAGTGGGGCATCTTACGTTAAAAATAAAGCAACAATTTTTTGTAGTGTGTCAGGGCTAGTGTTTGCCTGTTGTGGTTAACAGCCGTTTATTATCATTGCAATCATAGAGTGGAAAAATGGCACATTTTTAACAGCTTTTTATAAGGGTTATTGGTGAGCTACCATTAAAAGTCAGTTTGTGAAAATTGCCGTATTTGACATCACTAAATAGAATGACAGTAATGTGTGGTTCTGTTTCTGTCACTATAGTATAATACAGAATAGCTGTTCATTTTTGCTGCTTGATGTCATTGTATTAATATTTTGAATCAGATTTTGTACATTTTGATTTAATTTGTTAGTTTTAGTCGTTTATCTGTTCGTTTGCTCATATCTACAAATGTATCCTTATTGTAGAGTGATCCAACTTTTTTTCTGTGGAATATAAAACATTTTGAAAGATGCCTTTTTAATGATAGTCACTAAAACTGTTACCAACATATTAATATGTTATTTTGTGTTCTGAAACAAAATATTGGTGAACAGCAGATTACCCAAAGCAGGCTTTTAGTGTGGGCTGCTTTTGGATTTTGCTGCTGTGGATGTGTAATGTCTCTCATCCAGTGGCCCTTGTAATTTAGAGAGATGTGGGAGGCTGTGAAGTATTGGACTCTTACGATGATGCTGATGGCAGTGAATCTGTGTGTTTCTCACAGCTATGCAGTTTCAGGACTGGTTACGTTCCCTGCGTTTCACTGGAGGAGATGGCAAGTCTGAAATGGACAATCTGAAGACGCTCCTTCCGTCTCTGCCCTCGTCCTTCTCTCTGTCCTCTCTCTCCCTCTCTCCATCTTCTATCATAGGCTTAGGAGCGCTAGCCTCTCTCACAACCTACTGGCTGGTGACCAGACCTCGACCAACTCAGCCTCCATGTGACCTACAGGCCCAGTCCATACCTGTGAAGGTAATGGTATTGTAACTGCAAACTCACATGCTGTATATCCAATAAAACAAACATAATAAATAAAAAACAAAACAAAGAGATATTTGTTTGCAGACATTTAGGGAGCATGCTAAATTCACATACGTGTTTCTCCATAAACGCTGCTACAGTCTACTTTGAAATGTGACTCTGCCCACTGCAAGCTTAAAGGGTTAGTTCACCCCAAAATGAAAATGTTGTTAATATGTACTCATCCTCACGTCATTCCTAACCCATAAGACCTTTGTTCATCTTCAGAACACACATGAAGATATTTTTGATTAAATATGAGAGCTATCTGACCCTCCATAGACAGCAACACAACTAACATGATTCAGGGTGTGTACCAGAAAGCAGGTTATGTGACATACTCAAGTGTGTTTAAGAGTAACCTCAACTTTCGGTTCCAAAAACTTTCAGGTATGCAAGTAGCCATAGCAACCTGCTCCAGAGTAGGTTATGTTTCAGGTTTAACTCACTTCAGAGTTATCAGAGCATGCATTCATGCTCAACTACATGGTAGACACTTGGATGTGATACATTTTTTCTTTTCTTTTTTTAAGGATGCAGTATTAAGAACTTTTATTATCACTTCTGCTTTATTCATCACATTGAAAATGGATAGTCGATTTGAGTGCATTGCATTGTGGAATACAGTACCAGCCCTTGTGGCTTACTGCACATTTTAGCATAATTTAAAGGGTTAGTTCACCCAAAAATAAATATTCTGTCATTAATTACTCACTCTCATGTCGTTCCAAACCCAGAAGAATGTTCATCTTTGGAATACAAATGAAGATATTTTTGATGATATCAGAGAGCTATTAGCCTGGGCCCGCCCATACTTCCTGTGACGCTACATTAAATTTTCGTGAGCAAAGTCAGTCTGGCAAAGCTGCCGTTTTAGAGCATTTCAGATTCCCAAAAAAGTGGGAACCAATGAGAAACGCGCCCCCCCTGAGGCGGGTGTGACGTGATGATGCAGCAGTTCTGCATCTGAGAACCATTTCAATCATGCCGTTTACCGAGCAGCAACAATCGTTTTCTTTGAAAATGGAGCAGAAGTAATTAAAGTTAGTAAAGACATTTTCCTACTGCTTTAATGAAGGTTACGGTGGCTTCGGGTTCTGCCGCTACACATACATCATCGGATTGAGTGGTCTGATTGGTTGTAGATTCGTCCAGTAGTATACGGATGCATCTGATTGATGCAGGTCAAGCCCGCCTCCCAGAAGGCGGGTAGTAAAGTAGCTTGGCCAGACTAAGCTTTATAGTCGCAGAGCTATCTGATCCTCCGTAGACAGCAACACCACTGAAATGATCCAGATCCAGAAACGTAGTAAAAACATCAGTAAAACAGTCCATGTGACATCGGTGACAAAAACAGCGTTTCATCAGCATACCATTCTTCCCCCGTGACTTACATCTTTTACGTCTTTTATGTCTTGCGTTTTAGAAAGTATCACAACACAATGCATATGCATGGTTTAACACATTTGATGTAATCAGCCTTGTTTACATCCAGGGGAAAGCACACACATGAGCATAATCTGCGGCTGTTTACACCTAGTGGAAAGTGTACGCATGTGCTGTGATACTCTCTTAAATGGCGAAAGACGTAAGTCACGAGAGAAGAATGGTATGCTGATGATATGCTGCTTTTGTGTTCTTTGCGCTAAAAGTTGATACACTGATGTCACATGGACTGTTTTACGATGTTTTTACTAAGTTTCTGGATCTGGGATCATTTCAGTGGTGTTGCTGTCTATGTAGGGACAGATAGCTCTCTGATTTCATCAAAAATATCTTCATTTGTGTTCTGAAGATGAATGAATGGCATGAGGGTGAGTAATTAATGATATAACTTCATTTTTGGGTGAACCGATCCTTCAAGTTGTTTCCATATGTATACATTGTATGCTGTGCTTCTTTTACTGTATGTATGAAAATTCACTCAAACTCAGAAATTGCTAGTAAAATTCATTACAAGTTAACTGATTGAATAAAAAATGAAATGTTGAAGGGAAAAAAATGAAATATAACATTTGTGTGAACCATACTTAGTATGCTTATCTTATCTTATGCTTATCAGTTTTGATGTCATTCTGGTTATATAACACAAGCATGTATCATTTACACACGCTTATTTACAGGGAGATCAGAGCTGTAGGCGCTCGGCTTTACTGACGGATGACAATCTGCTGGAGTTTTACTATGAGGACACAAAGACTGTGTACGACATGTTCCAGAGAGGACTGAGGATAGCAGGTCTGTGCGATTTCTCTCTGGAAGCTTTGAAAACCGTTTGTATAAATACACCGAAAAACATTCTGAGGGGCTATTTCATCCATTTAGCCCAGATGAATTCAATGGCTTCTCGGTTTTTCTTTCTTTTCATTTACCGCAGTGCTCTGCGAGGCTTTCTCAGATCGATAATGCTTTTATCACATGCAGCTACCTTCACTGAATGGATTGTACAATAGTTTCTTGGTCGATTGCTTGAGTTTGAAATATTTCTTTGTGTTTGGATTCCTGGGACTTATAAAGCATTTGTAATGCAACAAATATAAAGATCATTTACAATCAACTGCTCATTCAGTCAGCCTTATTTATATAGCACTTTATGCAGTTGAATGTTTCAAAGCAGCTTCACAGTAATAAACAGGAGAGTAACAGTGATGCAAATCTGCTCTAAAAAGACAACAGTTGCATTATTCAGCTCCAAGACGATAGAAAGTGATTAATAGACAAGCTTAGACAGTATGATATGACTAATCACTTATACAGTTCAGTAGCTAGTAATCATTATATATATATATGTATATGTATTTGACCAGTATTTCACAGCTGACCAATCAGAATCGAGTATTCCAGAGAGCCGTAAATAACAGTATTATGTGTTCTGTGCAGGCAGTGGTCCTTGTCTTGGCTTCAGGAAACCCGGAGAGCCCTATCAGTGGATCTCTTACACTGAGGTGAGCGCAATGCATGTTATAATGCATTTATTACTGTATAATAATCATGTAATAATCCAGAGCAAGCCCTCTGAGTGATTTTGATGGCACTGTCATGTTACAGGTGGCAGAAAGGGCACAGGTGTTGGGATCAGGTTTGCTGGCAAAGGGTTGCAAACCAAACCCACAGCAGTATGTGGGCATCTTTGCCCAAAACAGACCAGAGGTATATCATACACAGATTCATAGCTTATTTCCTGATTTCATATCTTTTGAGCCATTTAAACAGAAAAATCATGACATGATCACGATTTGGCATCTCTAGGTCACAAATGTGTGATTTTAAGCATGCTTTTTGTAGAAAAGGTCAAAAGAAAACTTTAGTCAGACTATGTTAGTCTTTAGCATATATTTTATTGGAAGGTAATATTTCTACTCCTTTGAGAAAATATTATTGTTGATACCTTGGAAAAGTTGGTAACACATTTGTTAACAGTCAATAAAATAATAAAAATACGGTCATTCATTGTTAGTTCATGTTAGCTCACAGTGCATTAACTAATGTTAACAAACACAACTTGTGATTTTAATAATGCATTAGTAAATGCTGAAATTAACACTAGTTAAGTTAAATAAAGGCTGTAGAATTATTGTTCATTTATGTTAACTAATGAACCTTATTGTAAAGTGTTACCAAAAATGCAATATCTTGAGAACATTTCACGACACGTTACAATTACTTAATGTTATTTAGTAACAAACAAGTGTTCATTGTTAGTTCATGTTAGCTCAGGTCAGTTAAAAATAATAACAGGTATAACTAATGATTTGAATATGTTAGTACATGTTGAAATTAGCATCAGCTAAAATTAATAAATGCTGTGAATTTGTTTACTCTTGGTTCACGTTAAGAAAGGTGGTCATATTAGCGGCATTCATTTTCTATATAAAATGTTTAACTATTAAACTCACCGGAGAACAAAACAAACGAAATACAAGAGATGGCATGATCTTACAAAAAGCTCACAAAACAAATCTGAATTTAAGCATTTTCACTACTGGTCTAATATAGTTTCATTTTTATATTTCAATCACCAAATAGCCGAGCAATTTCACATTTCATGCACTTACCAGCTGAGCAACTTCCACTGAGCTGAATACAGATTTCTCCAGGTTTATTACAACTGGGTGTTTCTAATATGTTGGGTTTTTTTTGTCTCCCCCTGCTGGCTGCAGTGGGTCATTGCAGAGCTGGCCTGTTACACCTTCTCTATGGCTCTGGTGCCTCTGTACGATACACTTGGATTAGAGGCCATGGTTCACATCCTTAACCTGGGTGAGTGATAATAATAAAGCCTCAAAACAAAGCTGTGATACTACGATTTCCTTTTCCTACGAAGTCTTAATAGTGCATTTTGAGATGAATCTCTCTTTCTCAAATCTTTGTCCAGTGGAGATATCTATGGTGATCTGTGATAAAGAGGATAAGGCAGAATCTCTGCTGAAGAATAAGGAGAAGGGAGAGACTCCAAGCCTGTCCTGTCTGGTGCTCTTTAACCCTTTCAGCGCCGCCCTGCTGGAGAGAGGAAGAAAGTGCGGTGTGGAGATACTACAGCTCTCTCAGATTATGGTCAGGAATATTGTCACGAAATAGCTAGTTAAGATAACTGAGCAGTTGTCGTTTTCTACAATTTTAGGACATTTTTGTAGCAGTTTGACTGGTTTGCAGTCTCTCTTTGACCTGTACAATTAAACAGGTTTTTTAAGACTATTAAATACAAGTCCTCTTAATGAATAAATTATTGTGATTGATTAATGTCTGTGTTATGAATACTCGGTAGTTACTGGACGGTAAACATGGATGGCATTTTTATGGCTTTTGAGCTTTTGGTTGTGATCCTGTTTTTCATAATGTGTTGCTTTTAGAGTCTCTATTTGAAAATGCTTGAACTATTTTCACTCAGAAATTGTGAGTAAAGTTCACAAACAATTACAAAACAAACAAAAAAAACAATCAATTTAGAAGTAGAAACAGTATTTGCTTGTTAAAAGTACTTATTTATAACTTTTTCACAGCGGAGTTAACACTTGTGTTTAAATGCATTGCAGGATCTAGGAAGAGACAATTTAAAGCCACCTGTGGTAAGACCTTCTTGCTTCTTCTTTTCTCTTTCAGATTAATTTTAATAAAGGTGACAGTCTTTCTGTATTTGTTCTTGCCTGACTTGATCTGCTGTATGCTCTTCATACTAAGTATGGAGATTTCTAGTATGTACGCCGAATGTGTTTTTGCTAAAAGTGAGGTTGTGCGATTTTTATTTGATTTGTTTTTTGAAAGCATTTAGACTGCCACTTGCAACTAACAAGCATAACAGATGTCAAACACATCCATCTAGTGCATGTGTACATAAAAAACCAACAGGAAAGCAGTGCACTGGAATTAAAAAAGTAATAATAATAATTCTGTGTGAATGAGTCACTTATGCTTCTGCTGTGGAGATGAATTCTGCACATCTAGACAGGTGGTGCTGGGGGAGGTGGAGGGTGTCAGATGATCGTATTAACACTCAACTATGATATTTTAATTGGTTTGATGTTTTTTTTTAGCCTCCTAAACCTCAGGACCTGGCAGTGGTGTGTTTCACCAGTGGGACCACAGGTACTGACCAGCATATAAGCCCTGGATGGATTTTTTTGATCATACATAACCACGTTCTACTGTATGTAGTTTATTGTGTTTCTAACATCACCATGATGTCTAAATATTAGAGTTTAGATGTGATTCTTTGTGTTGTAGGAAAGCCTAAAGGAGCCATGATCACTCACGGCAACATCGCCTCCAACACCTCCTCTGTCATCAAGATACTTGAGGTCAGTTCAGAGAGTTTTCAGCTTCCTGTGTCTCTGCTTTCTTTTCTTTCTTATCCTCCTTCAGCTTCCCTTCTTAAACATAGCTTTCATCTTATCTTCTGTCCTGTTCCTCTTCCTTCTGTTTCTTCTTTAATAAAGACCTTGTGTTTCCCATGAGACCTCTTTCTCCTGCGAGTCCTTTGTTCCTTTAATCTTCAGGTTGTGTGTTAGAATGGCTTTATTCCGTTCTCTCAAAAATGCTCCTTAATGCTACTGATATATTTTGCATGGCAGTGAAATCGGTGTAATTGCAGCATACATACGTAGCATTACATAAAACATTTACATCATAGTCTTTGTTCTCACATGCCAGGGCTACTTTGTGATTCGTCAGGAGGATGTGTCCATCTCCTATCTTCCACTCGCTCACATGTTTGAGCGTATGATCCAGGTAAACCTCACTGCAACTCATTTTCAGTAAATTCCATTATTAATATGATTATTAAATTATTGATCAGGATTCAAACTAAGAGTTGTGTTTGGAGAATATGCGTGTGTTTGCATCGTGTATAATTGTACATCAATTTGAGTTCATGTTAGCTCAGTCTGTAAATGAACATTTAACCCAGATTTTATGTAGCTCGTTTCATTTGCATTGTGCACTCTTTCCCTCGTCTTCAGGTGTCGATGTTTTGTCACGGAGCAAGGGTCGGTTTTTACCAGGGTGACATTTCTCTGCTGATGGATGACATAAAGACCCTGAAGCCCACTTTCTTCCCTGTGGTCCCTCGATTACTCAACCGCATCTATGATAAAGTGAGTGCCTCACGTCAATGCTGGACACAAATGAAGAGTAGTGACCATTACATCACTGTTATGTGTGTGTGTGTAGATTCTGGGCTCGGTTACATCTCCGCTGAAGAGAGCTCTTCTTCATTACGCCGTGAGGAGGAAACAGGCCGAGCTGAGCAGCGGAGTCGTGAGGAACAACAGCCTCTGGGACAGACTCATCTTCAATAAGATACAGGCCCGTCTCGATCACGTTAACACCAAGCTTTGATATGGAAAGAGCAGATGATCTGTGGATATATGTTATGTTATATGTGTGACATGAAGCAAAATAAAGTCTGTTTATTCCTCTCTCTCTCTGTTTCCTCCTGTAGGCCAGTCTGGGAGGAAACCTTCGATTCATCCTCACTGCATCCGCTCCGATCTCTCCGGCTGTCCTGTCCTTCCTCAGAGCCACTCTCGGCTGTCTGGTGAGTCCTCTCCTAATAACTGTTCAGTGCCATATTAAAATATTATTAAGCATTTTAATACATGCACAAATGTGTTTTCACATAGATTAAGCAATGCATCTCTGACGTCGCAGAGGCAGTTCTGTTACTGTTCACGAATACTCTTTACAGAATCAAGTAAAGCTGAAACTAAAGTGAGAAGAAATACGTGTAAGATGAAATATAAACAATATAAAATGAAATGAGCTAAAGCTAAACAGCAACACTTACAATAAATCTTAAAATTAAAAATATAAACATATTTGTTTGTCTTCTTTAACATTAGAGAACTGCAGCTTCAATCTTAGTTCCATATCAACTTAATAATGTTAAAAGATACAGATTTTGATTCTAATAATGTATAAGTAAATGTTGATGTTTACATGAACTATGATTAATAAATGCTTTAGAATGATTTTTCATTATTAGTTCATGTTAGCTTGAGCAGTTAACAATCTTATTGTAGTGTTACTGGGAAAAAGGGTAACACTTTATTTTATGGTGTCGTTATTACATGTTATTTGTTTACCATTATAACAGTGGTTCCCAAACTTTTTCTGCCGCGCCCCCCTTTTGCAGAATTACAAAATTCAAGCCCCCCCCCCACCCCCCCATTTGCAAATAAACAAACACAACTTCTGAAGGATTTATTTGAATTATTAAAATTACTGAGTGCCAACTTACTAAATAAACAAGAAACTAGCCACTTTTAGAGTGACTTTTAATTTAACTAATAAAAGGACTTTTAATTTAACTTTTAATTTAACTGATTTTAATGATTCTGAAAAAAAAATCACAAGCCAATAAAATAATCATGTGTATTGAAATTAACAATTAAATTGGACAGAAAATGAATTGAATTTTATGAATTTTTATTATGAATTTTAAATCTCAATATATTATTTTTATTCAGTTCAATGAAACAGAATCAGATATAATTTGACTAATTATCAAAATAATGTGTAGTCCTACAAAGCTATTGTTATCGGAGCATACGGTCACGAGAGGGGAGCATCATTTTAGCAGCGTTGTCCAGTACAGCAGTACTACAGCATGTTACAGCACAGAATGTGGCGCTGTTGAAAACAGGAACAAGTATACAGTACATAGGCATTATATGTCGTTGCGTTATTTGAGCGGACTTAGCTTTTCCTTTGAGCATAAGCGATACACGAGTGAAGCGTTCATATGAGCCGTGAGCCGTGAGCAGCGCGACGGAACACACATTCATAGAGCGGAACACCGAGCGGAGCGCGCTTAATACTGTCGGGTGGCGCGGAAGATATTGTCGGACGTTTATTTCTATAATTCATTATTTCGTTTATCTCTATAAAAATGCCTCACCCCCTTATCATAACTCCGCGCTCCCCCTAGGGGTCGCACCCCCCAGAACCACTGCATTATAATAACAATAAATTATGCATAATTACATGCAAGCAACCCTAAGCCAATAAAAACATGTATTTAACTAATATTAACATGCGCTTAAATATATAATTACAAGGTAACAAGGACACAGTTTAATGAAAATAAAAAAATAATTAAAATAAACAAAAATAAAAGAGCATAAACTTGGAATAAACAAAAAATACAAGTAAAAGCCTGCTCCAAATACTAGCAATGATATAATATTATGCATAGTGTGATAGTGTGATGCTCACCAGCACTGATTCTGATATTGACTTTGGTTTCAGATTTTTGAGGGTTATGGGCAGACGGAGTGCACCGCTGGATGTACCTTTTCAATGCCTGGTGACTGGAGTGCAGGTTTGTGTTTGTGTCTTTATAAGCCTGCGTTAGTCATGAATGGCACACTATTTACTGGTTTTGAAAAATGAGTACATAAGGACACCCGTAGGACTTGTTACAGTGTTTGACGTGCTAGCTTCCAGCGTGAACAGACAGTAAATCAATAATATTAATGTTGACCTGTGAATCAGCAGATGTTTTGAGGAGTCGTGTTAGCTGTGTGTTTGATGTGTTTCAGGTCATGTCGGAGCTCCTTTACCCTGCGCTATGGTGAAGTTAACTGACATCCCTGACATGAACTACTACGCCAAGAACGGAGAAGGAGAGGTCAGTATCCAGATCACTGTGCACAACCCTCCAGCCAAACCGTCTTCTGCTATTAGGGGGAATTTTGGGTCTTGTCTGCCAGCAATTGTGGAAAGTGGGCCTTACGCACTGCGTGAGGAACAGACGGGTGAGCAGAAATGAATGGACGTCCCTATGTCATTTATCACTGTGTGTTATACGTGTCAGATCTGTATCCGGGGTCACAGCGTCTTCCGAGGGTATCTGAAGGATGAGGAGAGGACAGGAGAGGCGCTGGACGCTGAAGGATGGCTTCACACTGGAGACGTGGGACAGTGGCTGCCGGTTAGACCCTACATCACTTTCCTTTCCACACAGAGCGCGAAAAAGTATAACGGCTATCGTATGTGATTGTACGCACTGTGAAAATGGATGGGGTTTTTTTCGTATCAGATATAAGATTTGAGAATTACATCACATGACCAGAGCTACTGATGATACCTGTAAGGTGGATGAGGTGGCACTAAAAGCTCAGAAGACTGTACGGAGCATACAGACACTGAAGTAGAGTCAGAGCATGTTCACTCTATAGATCTTTCATATTAATACAACTGAGTGAAACATGGTTATACAGTATATACCATGAACGCAAACAGACGTAGGATTATGATGAGAGATTTTCTGTGTGTTTTATGGTGTATTTATTATCCAACGTTCAGCTAGTAGCCATTTTCACGGTATGAGATTTGACCGAGACCTCGTGTGAACATTTGCCGTCTGTCTGGTCTTTCAGAACGGGACTTTGCGCATTGTGGACAGGAAGAAGCACATCTTTAAGCTGTCCCAGGGCGAGTACATCGCTCCCGAGAAGATCGAGAACGTCTACACTCGCTGTGTTTCTGTTCTGCAGGTCTTTGTGCACGGAGACAGTCTACAAGTAAGTGCAGACCGTTAATAATAATATAATGTACAGTAGTTTTGGGCATGGCGTTGAAACGCTCCTGTTTTCAGTGAAACTCACAGCAGTCTTGCGTTTCTCTGTTTAGTCTCATCTGATAGGAGTCGTAGTTCCAGACCCGGAGGTGTTTGTCGACTGGGCCAAAGAAAGAGGGATTGTGGGATCATATGAAGAGCTTTGTCAAAATCCTGTGAGGTTTAATGCCATATACAATACACACAAATACACACAAACTACATTAAACATGCTAATATCACAGTTTCAGATGTCAACATCAAAGATATCAATACTTCTAAAGGGATAGTTCAACTAAAAAACATGAAAAACTGGCTGAAAATGTACTCGCCCTTCAAGGCCAGTCAAGATTTGGAAGAGCTCATTCATTTGGAGAAATGTAGTATTTGCTCAACAATGGATGCTCTGCAGTGAATGGGTGCCATCAGAATGAGATAAAAACATCACAATAATCCACACCACTTCATGAATGGCCTTTTTTTCATTGGATTCATATTTTGGTCAGAAGCATGTTTAAAGTGATGGATTTTGATGGCACAGCTTTTCACTTCTTCAGACAATAGTTGGACTGGAGTCTCATTCTGACGGCACCCATTCACTGCAGAGCTACATTTCACTAGTCTTTTCTGATGTGGTTGAGTAAATTCTCAGCAGATTTGCTGAATGCCGTTTCTTTCCGTCCCTTTTGACCGCCAGGATGTGAAGAAAGCCGTGCTGGAGGACATGACGGCAGTGGGGAAGGAGGCAGGACTGAAGTCATTTGAGCAGGTAGAGGAGCATTCTGCTTATTTATTAGCAGCTATCAAATGCAAAGTAATAAATGATTCATCATTCAGATGTACAGTATAGAAATACATTAACAAAGGAAGTCTAGCAGGCCGGTGTTCATTAGTGGTGGGCAGCTTGCATTGTTGTTTTTTTAAGCACTTGCATAAAATATTAAAATATGCATTACTGCTGTTGTGAAGTCGAGTATAGGCTGCTTTAGAAAGCAGATGATTTTTTTGTTATGCATTGCCAGTGTAATTCCTGTGGGTGGAGCTGCTTCTGTATTAACCAGAGGGCTGCCAGTCAGGGCTTGATTTCAAAGTCATTTTTTGTAAAGACAAAAGAAAAGAAAGTTATATATTTTTAATGATTTTATACCAGTGGTTCATAGGCACATTTCCAAAGGGGGCAAAAGATGACTTGATGAATGAATTGTATATTTCTTATTTGAATTCACCCTCTTAGCAGCTGTTAGTTCATTTTTGAAGAACCAGTTTTGGAAAACGTTAGTATCTGAAGTAGGCTCATTTTGAAAAGTCATTGAAATGTTAAATATTGGGATTTTTTTAGTTTTTTTTTTGTTTTCAAGCTAATATAAATTACATATTTTGAAATATCCTTGCTTTTAAAGGGTTGGTTCACCAAAAAAAAAAACAATTTGATAATTTACTGCAAGTCTTGAAAATCATTTGTAATCTGAAGACATTTGTAATGAAACCTCTGAGATTTCTGTCCCAACACTGTCCTTTCTACCAATATTTGAACACTTTAAAAGGTTAATGAAGAGATTGTGAAGGAAGTCCATATGAATCAAATGGTCAAGGTTTCTAAAGACATGATTAACAAGTCTAATCCACGTATATACGCTGATCAATGCACATCAATAGTGTTCAACAGACATGGACGTGGACATGTTTGTCCAGTACTGATCCTGGACATGATTGAATGAAAGATTTCATGGAAAAGTCAAGCAGCTGCCGTGTTTTCCCGAATATGCACTTCTTTTTGTACATCAACGCCGAGCTTCAGTTTCATCCGCTTTCTCTGTCTTCCTCAGGTGAAGGACTTATATTTGCACCCTGAGATGTTTAGCGTGTCAAACGGCCTCCTCACGCCGACCCTGAAGAGCAAGCGTGTGGATCTCCGGAGAGTCTTCAGCGAGCAGATCGCACAGATGTACAGTAAATCATCCATATAGACCTCACGCAGAGCGTGTGAGGCATTTACAAAGCCATTATCTCTAAAACATTTCAACTAACTTAACAAGCCAGATGCTGTTCTCCATAATTTATGATAAATCATCTTTGCTTCTCATGTAGGGATCTAGATTGTGTTGTAGATGATTTTAAGACAGCTTTGATAGTTTGAACTGAGGTCATGCGGGCCTGACACGGACACTTCATCCTAATACATAGTTCAGGAACAATTAGTTAAGATTTGGGAACCGATGAACTTATTTTAACGGATAGTCTTTCAATCAGTGTGATAGATATTTTCCAGTTTTGTATGCTGCACCTCTAAAGAACCATCTGTACGAATGCTTCGTTTCATTTGTTGAAATGAGTGTTTTCAACTGTAAATGTCTGACTAATTGCAGCTGATAGAGATGTACTGTATTTTACTTCATTTTATTGACAGAGGAATAAAGACAATGCCTTTATCATGGGTTTTTCTTTTTTATACAAGTCACAGCCCTGACAAAATCAGCTGTCGTTGAAGCGCAGGTCTGATTGGTTCATGGGGATGTCACTTGATGAAAGGTATTAGGATGCTGATCTGTTGTTTACTGGTTCATTCTCAAAGAGTCCACAGTCCTGTCCAGACTGCAACGAGAGGACTAGATGTCATTTTGGATGAAAAAGCAAAGATAAATGAGTTAATTTAAAAAAAACTCAGGAATTCAGACGGTGAATATTCACAACCAATTTACTGTAAGAATGTTTGACAATTAAACACCAGCAAACAGTTTGTTTCAAGGGAAAGAGTTTACAAACACAACTTTATGGGAATCATAAGGCTGTGTGGTCCAGAGAAAATGTCAAAAATTAATTTCTTTTTAAAGCAGGAATGTAAAAACAATGCTTGCATTATATTGTTTGGTAGATGCTTTGTCCAAAGGGACTGAATTCATTTAATCTGGACCGCACTGAACAACATAACCTGCTGTAAAGGCACATTTTAAATATGAAAGTTAAACAGAATGAATACGTTTATACAATCAAGGCTCTTCCAGTTTAAAAAGTACACTATATAGTGATTGTCAGTAACTAGTCACAACAAAAGGCATAAGATATGAGATGAAAATGTGTGGCTTCAATAATTGGCCCTCGTGTACTATGGCTGTAAGACTGCTGGTCTTTCCTTCATTACAAACACAGAGCAACAAACAGGTCAGATACAAAAAAAAAAAAGATGAGAAAATGCTTCACATGTGTCAGTAGAGGGAGGCAGAGGATCATTTAAAGCATGTGGTTCGAACATGATTTCTGTTCACTCACAATCTATTCCAGTGTTACACTATTTCTGAAGATATTTAAAAAGCTGAAGAACATACTACTGTAGTGTTTAAAAAAATAACGGAAAATCAAATGTTTATCATGTATACAATAACGAAGCTTCAGCGTATTTTAATTTAAATCTTAATCTGGCCTGTGGTGCATGGGAAAGCTTTAAGATACACAAGTAAATGATCTGTTAGAAATTCAACTGTTCAGTTCCAATGATCGTAATAACAAAACATAGACTGACAAGACTAGAAAAACTAAACACAGGAAGTCAAAAAGCAACTGGAAAAAAGAAAAGGTAATTAATCCCAGCTGAGAATCTAAACTTCATGCTAATATGAGAATCTGATCACCGTTAAAAGGCTTTACAGTATCGTTAGTGTTTTTTGATGGCTTCATCTGTCAAAAAGATATTCAAAACAAGACTTCTACATTATCAACACACAAAAAGAGAAATAAATTAAATGTTGACGTGACTTCATTAAAACATCAGAGTTAGACGTGTGGATGTTTTCCGTCTCAGTCGTCGGCCACGATGGACAGCGCGCGCAACTCGTTCAGTTTGGCCTCGTTCTCTTGCTTTCTCTGTTCGTCTGTCAAACCGCCCTGATCAATCTGATCCGTCAGTTCAGTGAAGATCTTGTGCATCTCTGTAAAATAGGCCACCTGACAGAAAACAGAGGGAGAGGAAGGTCAACATACTTTTTCTCCTCAAGAATGACAACAATGTTAAACTGCGATCAATAAACCTCTGAACAACTTCACACCACGACACAAAGCATTATTGGAGTAACTGGACATCTTCATGTAGTCACAGCGAACGATGTGAAAAACATTATCTTTCACATTAAAAATTAAATACGACCTCACGTTGTGTGAATCGTATTTAAACACAGCCTCTGAAGCTTTTTTTTTGTCGCAAAAAAAAAAACAAAATTCATAGCAACATTCATAAAGTGTCTAATTTAATAGAACGTCCTGGAATTATTAATCACTATTACAAACATCTAACAATTCACCAATCCAGCTGCAATACCACCTAACATCTGGCATGATTAGAACGGAGACGCCCCTAAAGTCAAAGCCACGCCCCTTGACATTAACACATCCTTTGAATTGGAAAGTCAGACTCAACAAAACCCCCAAGATTCCCTACTGTGATGGTCATCATCATGTAAATACACTCATTCTGACAGGACACAGCCCAGTCGAAACTAAAATAGAAACTGACTGCATATCCGAGGCCTTCGTTTTCTACATGAAATCGCTTCACGCTAAATAAAGAATGTGACTTTTTCAAACAAGGGATATTCTTCCCTCCCGCTCATACAGGAAAATGCTACGCCACAGAGATACCGCTCGTGGGTCTGTGGGTAGCAGGTGACCCTGATCTTCTGCGATCGTTGTGCGAACGAGCGAGTGTCGGCTGAAAGCTTTCTTGACACGTCCCGCCCCTGCTCTTCCCCCAGCCCGTGAGTTAGGGGTCCCGCGAGAGACGCTTTGATGATTAATAGCCTTTAATCACATTACAAGACTCCAGGAGGAGTGGGCCGCCATTGAAAGCGCTGGGAAACACAGCTGCTCGGCTCTCAAACCTACACACAGCACATTTATTCAAGCTGCTTACTGTATGTGTGCGCTCGCAAGCAAATCCACATCTACTATGGCCTTAAAAAAAATTCATTAATGCTACACTAAAGTTTTCAAAGCGGTATTCTGCATGGTTGCTGGGTGGTTTCCAACCCTATTGACTTTCGTTAATCAGACAAAACAAAGCAAAATACAAAAACTACCAAATAAACATTTGTTCAAATCACTGACCCTGAATATAAGCAATAAAAATAGCAATACCAGCATGAATGTAGAGCCAGTAAAGCGAAGTGGGAAAAGGAGCAACATTGGGCGATCAAACTGAAAAGCCATTTCCTCTTTGGTCTTGTCTTGCATTTTCGATTGATGAACGCAACTCAACTCCATTGTTCACACAGGAGCCATTGGGTTCAGACACCCACGGATTGCAAAGACACTTTTTTTAGGATTTTTTCAGGACAGATGTATGTGATGGAGCACATCTCTTTTGAAGAGATTGTGTAAACTGCCTCTGGGATTGCTCGAAATGACTTCAGACTCTAATCAAAGACTCCACGCTGGCCGTCAGTGGCACTCTGTGATCTATGAGAGGCCAGTTCCTGCCCAGTGCTGAATGGAAGCGGATACTGGTCTGTCCTGTTTATGGTGGTCTCACCACATGAAGCGCGGAGAGGGGATCTGTTTGCCGTGCAGCACGTGGGGCTGGAAGGAAAACTAGTTCAGAGGAAAATCCGCCTTGGACCTGTCAGAGATCAATCAAAACAAGCAATGAATGATGCCGCCACACACAAGCTAAAGCGCAGGTACGGCACTGTATTTATGTCTCGGCTTCAGGCAGCACACCCACGGACTGTTCATGAGCCGTACCATACATGTTGCACAGAGAGGAGCTTTCTCGAAACGGCAAGCTCCAATTTGATTGGCTTTTGGTAGTCTGTAGAAACTACTTGGTAGCAAGAACACGTGGCATCCTCAAATCACTGCCCAGGCCTGCTTTGATTCAGAGTTAAGTCCATTAAACAATCGGTACTTATTACTTTCAGATGGAAGGAGATTCTGACCGCTAAGTCAACACACATTTCCCATCATTCCTTTGCTGCTGTCTGTTTAACTATTTGTGGAGACAGCTGCACCATGCTTCGAAGGAGATACCACAGCAACGTATTATTGTGGTTTCGCCGATTTGAGATTTATCGCTCATTAAAAATCACACAGAAAAAACAAAATCAACTGTGGTCATCGTTGAACACATCATCCAGACAGACCCTTCCTGTTTAAGCGGGTGATTCTTGACCAGAAAAAGCTTCAAAGGGAATTTGTATTTATGTTTCTGTCACACACACATTAATATATTCTAAACACATGGCTAATTGAGTAATTAAACAAACACACACAAACTGTAACACAGAGTGAACACCATAAGCCACAAATGTCCAAAATTGAGTCTGTCAACACATTTAGTACCACGTCACCTCAGAATACTCAAAAATTAAGTGATTTGGTCTCAAGCTGTTTTAGAACGGTTACAAACCATCTTTCAGAACTCAACCCTGTCTCTAACATGCTTCTAATTTTCAGGTACTGTAGTTTAGAGTTAAAAGGAAACTCTCCAGGATTGGATCTGGTCCAGCTGCTCCTCAAATTCAGAATGTGTCAGCCAGCATCCAGTGTAGACACAATGCATGTTGAACAGGTTTAGACCGTTTCACTATGCTTATAGTTTCATCACTTGCTCTTATTATGCAATTGTAGTTGCACCTTTCCTATATGCTATTGGACCCTTAGTGCTGCCTTTCATACTATTGACCACATCATTTTCCTGGCCAGGCTCAAAAATTATGTTGGAATTATGTTGTGATTACACTGGCATGGTTCATTTAGTTCTTATGTGACCATTATCATTTTGTAGCAGTAAATAAAGAGGTATCATAGCAATCCATTCAATATGGAGTACAGCAAGGCTCAGTACTAGGACCGCCATTGGTTTTCACCCTGTACTGAAGATGAGGTTTGCGGATATTTTTATGCATCCAAAGACTTCCCGCCCATGTGAAAAGTCAAGACTCAAAGCAGTGGCTTCTGGGAAACAAGTTGGCATGTGTAAATTTGGCTCATTCCGAGGACATCCAGGATGTTTGTGCATGCATCATTTTTAGGCCAAATTTTGTCCTCAACCCCTGATACAAAGATGCATGCATGTGTGCGAATGACTCAGCAAGATGAGGGACTCTCAGCATGACAGAATGTTTGGTGAGTCAAACTGTGTCCACTCCAGGACTACTGGAAACACAAACACACACTGTCTAATGTGACGTCCATCAGATACAGAGGGAGGACACGTCTCCACACCGCACCTATAGTAAGCCGTCTCGGGAGTCCACCTACACCCTCTACCTCGTCACGTAGAGCTGCTGTTGGTTGACTGTGTCTTGGAGTATGTGGGTATTAGAGATATGGCAGTCTGGGTTACTGAAAGCGCTTGATGAATGAGACTCGGTCATCTGCTAGGCCTCTCTCTCACTCTGCTGCCCATCTGTTAGCTGAGAGCTTGAGGAAAGACTGCATTTCAGGCCTAATCTATGATCAGCTTGATATGTTCATGCGTTTATTTATTTATAACCTTTATTTTTTTTCCACAGAGCTCCCACATCTGGTTTTCAATAGAGCAAATGACAAAAGAGTAGCATCAAAAATTGTTGTTGCACAAAAAAACAATCACAAAAGACTTATCGCCATACAGTTTGAAATGGTTTTGGGTATTGGAAGTTTGATGATGTTCCATCCATGACATTTATAAGCTGAATTAAACTGTTTACTAGTCCATAATAGCAGACCAGAACAATCAGCTACTAGATGACTCCAGTTATACGAATAGATTGGTCCAGTTCTTTCTAACCCTCTATAGTAGTAATTGTGATTTTGCAGCTTACATTTAAATATATGTAAAATATACAGTCAAATATGTTTTTAGAGTACAATCACTTTCCACTTTTTTTCGGCTGACCGTTGACCTTTGTTTTATTGTTTTAGGGATGTGACTGGTCCTCATCCTATTCCTAATACTTTTTTTTTAATGTATTGTAAAATTACGATTTTCTGATGTATGACCATTACCAATCATTTTTTAAATAAGTACAGATTTTAAACTAAAGCATATGCATAAAGGCTATTATACAACCTGCCAGTGCTGGTCAATGGTGCCAGCTACACAAAATATGCATCCCATAATAGGACTTAGTCAGTTATGCATGATGTTCAGATTTGCTGTTCTCGAGTTGTTGTTTTCATAAAAGTGCATTAAAAAAAAAAAAAAAAATTATATATATAAATATATATACATTTGGGTGTACAACTATATTTTCATAGCTTTAGTTTATATGTATTTTCTAGTTCAAGCTCACTTGAGAGCATGTCACCTAATGTCTAATACATTTAATTTTACTGGTTGAAGGACAAAAAAAGTAAGTATTTTAAATGCTAATTTTCTTAGTGTCATTTATAAATTATGCTACACCGTAGAGCTCTAAAATACATAAGTGATCACGTACAGTCAGACGGTAATCTTTGTAAAAAATAACTGGTTTATTAGCCACTTTTTTAGCATTACCGAAAGTTAAAAATATTATCGTACAGGTTTAAAATGTTATTTCCCCTCGCAGTGATGGCATAAAAAACAGTTTTAGTGAACAGTTCTTAAAATAACCTGTATTCTTAGTGTTTTCTAAAGAAACCACGTGTGAAGAAAGGACTGAATGTTAACGGTTCTTGATGGAACCATAAGAAAGACCCTTTATTTTTACGATTGTCAAGATGGAACTGAGATGCGACGCAGGCCAGATTTAAATATGCATGTCCTACACAAGCAGTACAAGCTTCCAAGCAATTTGTAGGTTCAGTGCGTGTATGACAGCATTGTTTGTCGTCATGAAGGCTGTTTCCTGTTTGGTTAATCCTCCTCAGGCTAATCAGATAACACAAAATCAAACCTATTAAACACTTGACACATTCACATTAACAATCAGCTCCTAAATTAAGTGAACATAAAACAATAATAAGAAGAAAAAAAATGATGAGTCATTTTCTAGAAAGTATTTACAGATGGAATATTTTGATCATTATAATTACTTATTCTTCATTCTAATAAAATTTGAAATAATAACAATTTTCATATAATTTTCACTGTAAATCATACGTTGTACCAGACCTACAGCGCACGTTCAAGTAGACTATCTCTCTCAAGATGGCATTTTTTGGGATCATAGGGCACTGGATCAGGTCCTGACAGATCTCCACTGCCCGCTCTGCGCTGAGCCGTAAAGATTACAGCTTTTTAAAATATGTGATTAACCCTCCAATTAAAGGCCTGCTTGGACTATTCAGCTTTAACAGCAGCTCAGTTGTAAAACTGTGTAAAAAAGGTTATATCCACCATACTTACAGGATGCCTTTGACTTAAGAGGCAGATGACAGCAGAGGTGATCCATTAGTTTAAACTTACTATTGTTTATGCTTCTTAATGCAACTGTATTAAAAGTGTTAAGTCCATGTGTACAGATATCATATGTGAATTATCTTCACTTATACAGTACACACAAAGGTGCACCAAACAAAGCATTCGGACACCTGTAAGAATATGAACTCATTCGTTTCCATCAAGACGCGTCTGTGTGTGTTGACTTGGCTTTTCCTCTTTTACTATGTTCATTAGATTCTAATGTTTAGCTCTCTCACACACACCCTGCTTAAAATAACACACAGACTGAGCTGTGGACATAAGCAGGCAGGATTGTGGGGGTTAATCACATTAGAGAGAGGGGATATGTGTAGAGTGAGACAGTGTGTGAGCGCAGCATAAAGGAGTGTTTTTGTGTGTGTGTGTGTTACTCAGGGTTAATCACATTAGATCTGGGTGGAGGGAGCGTAAGCTCTAAAATGTACTACTGTGCGTGTGTGAGGGTGTTTTTCAAACTTGATTTTTTATTGATTTAGATTGTTGGCTTTTGATTCTTATTAAAAACGACACTTTTTAATTCAACTTTCTGTTAAATTAATATCATATGACATTTTACCATGACAGCATTAAAATTAATATATTTTGTTAATCCCTTGTCTTTGTTAAAAACCTTTGTCAAAACCAGCTGTAAATATTTAATTACATTCACAACAACGAATTTTGCATTATTTCCTCATTTTTATACATAATATATTCATATATATTTTGATTCATATATATATATATGGTTTTTTTTGCACAACTTGCACTGTAGATTAGATCAGCATCATATATTGTACAGTGAGACATTTTTATTGAGCTTATTTCTCTTACTTCTTTCTTGATCATCTATTGTCATACGTGTTCTTCAACTTTTATTATACAAAATAATTTTACAAATCTACCAGGCAGCTGATATTCCATCTTTTCTAAAATTCATCTATATTATTTTCAAGGTTGTTATATTAGTTGTATAGTGTTATTGTTTTATTTGGTTATTTTATCTTTATTTAACAAAACAAAATTGTAGTCAGTTTGGATTTTGCCGCGGCGGTAGTAGTAATTTTGGTTGTCCAACTACTGTAACAAAACAAACTGAGACAGACTCAATTCAGAAGAACTGTGGCAACGTCTCCAAGATAAATAAAAAAATTAAAAAAAAATAAAAACTTACCCGCCAAGCTCCAGTACTGTTCAAAGTTTAAGGCACTTGAGTTAAAATGCTATAAAATGAGGATGATTTCAAAATAATGTCATAAATAGATTTTCCTTATCAGTTAACTTCTATTGACTAAATTAAAATCAACATTCGGTGTGACATCCTTTAAAGCAGCGTCTGCCCTCGTTGCACCTGTGAATAGTTTTTCAGGTAGCTTTCCAGAGATCTCCTGGATTGAGTTTGTTCTGTATCTTTATGTCATTCCAGACAGACTGGATATGACGAGATCAGATTGTTGTCAGACTCCAAAGATCTCACTGCATTCTTACAACTAATGGTATACAAGACCATTAATACAGCAAAAGACAGAAATAACTAAGCTATTTCTATTTAGTTTAGCTGGTGAAAATACTAGTGTTTTAACAATATTGGTCAGCCCTGTATAACATGGAAATCCAGTGTGTGCGTGTGACTGAGAAAGGACTTTGTATTGAACAAAATATAAAAACGTGTTCCCAGAATAACCATGATATGGCCCACGTAACCAACGTGCTGTATTTTGGTTTGAGTTATATTGCGTCTGAGCTGGGTGTATTTGATGCTCACCTGAGCCCGTATCAGAGCCTCAAAGCTGGGCTGAAAGTAGTCGATGCGGCTGTTGTAGAACTTAGGCATCTCGTCCAACAGTTGCTTGTTCTTGGTTTCAAAGTCTTCCCTGACAGGCTTCAGCTCTTCCCTGGCCTAAAAGCAAAACACACACACACACTTAACGCAGCAATGAATAAAACCAAGACTACTGCCTACTCCAGAATGACTTGCCAGTTATTAAAGCGTGCCGTTATGGTGTGTCATTAGAACAACAGCAAAAAAACTGTGCAAGGCCAGGATATTTTCAAGGGTGTGGAGGTGGGGAAGAGCAATGATGATGATGCAATCACCAATCAGCGCAGCGGAAGGGAGGGGAAAGCAATCTATAAGTGCTGACCTCTGCTAGGATATGACCTGCTTTCTATACATGACACAGGCTGTGAGTAAATGTGACTGCACACACACTATCAGTTCTCCTATATCCTCTACGGCCCTGCTAAGTCCTTCAGAGAGTGTGTGTGTGTGTGTGTGTGTGGGCGATGGGCTTTACATGTATGTTGAAGTTTTCCAGGCACCCGTCTCTATCTGTTTGCGCAGGTACGGTCCTTCACGTGTCAACATACACATGCATAATGACCCAGAAGTGTGCAACAAAAAGAACAAACAATTATTGTTTGCTCGCACTTGCTGGATCGTGTTACCGTGCGCGAGTGAGCGTGTGTGTGCGAAACCCAATTATCCCGCAGTGTGTGTGTTGAGCGCAGCCTCTTGAAAAAGTGCAGCTGAGTTGAGAGGCTGTTTCTCTTGCGTGGGTGAGTTCGCTCGCATGTATACATGTGCTCAATACTTCTGCGCCCATCCAGCGCAGCTTCCTTCACTTGTTGCTGTGTGCTAAAAAAATCCCGCCAGAACTGTACGCGAGTGGACGGGTGATAACAAACCCGATGACTCTTAAGGTCCAGCATACTCGACTACAAGCATCCACAACAGGAAGACTGATCTGTGAAGCATTTCATAGCTCAGGTGGCTTTCTGAGCCCCAGCTGAAGTTGATAAGAAATCATAAAGGTGCTGCAAGGAGGTCGAAACCCAGAAATGAGCTTTTTTACTACTTCCGGCTCCTTAGACTCAGTCAGTGGTTTTTTGGAGAAATGCCTGAAATAAGGTCAGAGTCACATAGTGTTTGAATGTTAGAAACTCAAACATTTGAATTGTTTGAGGCTTAGTAATGAGACTTTTAGGTCATGTGACCTTTGTTGTTTGGTTGTAACGTACATTTAGCTTATTACTTCTGCTGACTGTATTTAGGCCTCAAAATTAAGTTTGTCTTAATTTGTGAGTATCATCATGATCAACAAAACATGTAGGAACCAAACCTTTGATGGTCATAGAACTTTTTCTGTTTGCTTTTGTAACATGTATTCCTGTTCCTATTGGAAACAATATGCTGTTTTACTCAAATATGGCATGTCAAAGAGATATCATTTCATGTGAAAATTTCATGAGGTCTGATAACTGGGCTGATGCAGATATGTGCGTGTATGTTGAGGGTAATGCATAATGCATAAAGTAACTAAACTAAATGCAATCAGTTCCTTTTTAAGGAGTAACACAACATGCATTACTTTTAAGTAGGATTGACACCGAGTGGTTGAACTAGGTATTGCAGTCCAAATTCCAAATACTGAAGAGGGGTTTTTCACCCGGCCCCTCCTTCTCAGACTTGATGCACACTCCGGTTGCCACGATTGACGACGCCAACAGGAACGAACGCACATTACAATGAATTAAATGAAATGCTCTGTATTTTCTGCCAAGCAGGCAACCTGGACGCTGAAACACTACTGACTTCGTGATTGGGAGATAGATGGAGGGTGGCGCTTTAGAACGAAACAAAACATGACAACATAAACATCAGTTGAGGACTGCAACTGCGCTTTTTAAACGAGAATATCCAGGCTGTACGACTGCTGTCGTATGAGTACTTTTAATTAACATGTTTTCTTAATGCCTGTTGAACAAAACAGACACATTTTATGATTACAACAATAAATTTCTTACATACGGTACCTTTAAAAATAGTATTTTGTCAGCACAAATGTTTGTTGTTGATTTGGTTATATATTCTACAGCTCCTCATACACAGGGTGAATTTTAAGACAGAAGCTCAGAGATTAATGTAGAAAAAAATCTGTGCTGAAAACTCACGCTTGGAAAAAACAAGCCTTAAGATGTGAGATTTATCCACATACAAGGATGAAGCCAGAATAAACCTTGTGAAAATAAGCAACTGTATGCGGGCAGAATATAGTGTGATGAAAGTGAAATATTTGCAACTCTCATTATAGCAGAAGAAGGATTTTCGGTGCAAGTTTATTAAGTGTAGATTATGCATAAGCATAAGTCTGAAACATACAAATCTGTAATTTAAGGGTTACATGTTATTTTAATATGTCCTTGTTACAGTGTAGTTTCCTCCAAACTACTGGTAATATTAACTAACAACATGTGCACACCAAAGGTTTAGGGTTTGGTTAATTATTTACTGTTTTTACTACATTTAATGTGTAACAAGGTTGCATTAAATTAAATCTTTCCCTATTGAAGTAGACAAGAGCTGGATATTTTCTCTACATAGAAAACAGATACCTGGGGCGTTACCAATATGACCGCTGAGTGAAATAACTTGAATTAAAGGATTTCTGGTATTAGTAGGCGACAAGTCACTCATTAAATAATGAAGGGCTGAAATTGCGACGCTGTCAGAAAGGAAGTCCTGCCTAGAAGGGAAGAACTGGTTGTACCTGATGGAGTTTGACCATGATGGGCCCAGTCTTCTCTTTTTCTTCATATTTCTCCACTTTAGACTGAAGTCTCTTATAATCTTGAAGAGCCTGTTCCCTGCGTTTTACCGCCATGTTCAGACTGGGAAACACACTGCTGTACCTGCACACACACAGCACAGAGGGAGAGCATAATCAGTGTGCACATGAAACAGACATACTGTACATTAAAAGGCAAATCATTAAAGGGTCAGTTCACAGTAAAGTAAAAAATCATTTTCGGAGTTTCGGTATGAGTATCCTTCATCAGAGGAACAATACAAACATATTTTAAAGAATGTCTGTTACCATGCAGTTGATGTTCTTCATTGACTTTCATAGTATATTTTGTTCCATGCTATGGAAGTCAATTGGGACCAACTCATACTCATACAGGTTTTGAAGGTAATGAAACGATGACAGTATTTTCAGTTTTGGGTGAACTATCAAACTAAGTCAACAAAGTGACAAAAAATAAAAAATTGTTCATAAAACTATTTGTTAATTGTCACATTCAAAGATTTAAGGCCGGTTCACACCAAGCATGAGAACTATAAAGATAATGATATTAGCGTCCACACAAGTAAACCATATCGTCTGTTTATTCTAAACTCAAGTGCATCTGTCGCTTTAAATTCTCAAGCTCGTGATAGCAGGATTGATCAAACACTCATTCACAAACACCCAGAGACCGGGAAGATCTCACGGTCAAACATGACTTGAGAGTAAACAAATGGCAGGACAACGGCAAGAAAGGGTGTCCCCTTCATCGAAAACGCATTTCAAGTAAAATACACCTTTGTCATCTGCTAGAGTGTTTTTTTTTTTCTTTCTTTTTTTTTTGTAAAGATCGAGTGAGCTATCCCTTTAACACATCTTATACCACAGGGAAATCTGCTACGACAATCTCTAGAACCATCAAAATAACTGATACTAGGATTGTGAGAAGGGGAGAATTCAGCCCAAAATGAACTGGATTTTTTTTGTAGTGTGTGCCCTGTTTAAGACTGTTGAGAAATTTCCCCAACAAGTAGCTCAAATATACATTTTCTGAACAACACCACCGCCACTTGCTTCTCTGCTGCCCCATCAGCTCTGGAGGAGCCAGTAAATTTACAGTTTGTTTTTTTTGTCGTATCGAACCGAACCGTGATTTGTTTGTGAACTGTTACACCCCTAATATATATATTTATATTAGGGCTGTCAAAAATAATGCGTTAACAGCGTTAATTACTTTTTGTCATTAATGACGTTAATTTTTTGAACGCATTTCAATTATTTTTTTTTTCAGCCACAAGTTATTTGTCAGGAAAGTGGGACAACAATTACCTCGGAGTAACTGCACTTTGCATCAGTGACACGTGGGTCCTGCAGTCTTTTACGGTGACTATGTTAACATTAAGGAGCGTCAATTTGCGGAGGCTTGTAAACAGTTCCTGTCTTTTGGACGTAAGTGGGGGCAAGACGACAACCATCGCGACTGTCAGTGCACGCAACATGGTTGCCGCAATTCGTCTTAC
>JAUCNO010001851.1:10420726-10435558 GCA_032353835.1 Enteromius viviparus
AATATCATGGTATGTTTCAGCTTGATTTAAACCACCATTATTTGGCTTTGTTAATAAACAGACATATTATGAAAATTATGTATCTGTGTCCTGTTATTTATCTTTTGGTATACATTTCAGAAAAAAAATGATTAGGATTTAGGTGTCCTTGCAAATAGTGATTAATCATGATTAATCCACTGAAAATCCTGATTAATTTGATTAAAATTTTTAATCATTTGCCAGCCCTAATATCTCTATCTCTCTCTCTCTTTCTCTCTCTCTCTATATATATATGTGTGTGTGTGTATTTATATAAATTGTGTAGTTTGTATAATGTATGCTTGTCTAAGGTTTGAATGTTAACATGGTGACCAATATGAGGGGCTTTTAAAACTATCTATTCATTCCTTTAGGTGTTAAACTTACTTCAAGTAAAACCCTACAGTGTTTAATAATCTTCATAGAGAAGGAAATCAATAGAGTGTGTTGAACACAGCAAACCCCAGCATTTGTGCCATGACAAAAATCATTTAATGATGTGATGAGGAGGTTCATGCAGCATTAGCCCATTTTAACAGGATCACTTAATTACAGCCACACAAATGGCACGGAGGCATTTCACTTGGATTCTTTTATTGTTTCTATTCCAAATGAAAATATAATCTCGGGGTGAGAAGCCTGGTCTCAGGAAACTAAAAATAGGAAAACTCGAAACTGTAACTTAGCAACAGAGTCGGCCGCTTTGGTTTGAGGCCTGACTGCGTTTCGACTTCGCATCGCCTGGGAGCACTGAGGAACAGTACAAACACATGACCCACACCGTTTTGTTCTTTGTAACTACTGAAAAAAGCGACTTGCTTCGCAAAAGCTACGAGCCTTAAAGTAGGAGGACAGTTTTAGGGTCAAGGATCTATAAATGTATGTTCTTATGTGCATTATTTGGGGATTTAGGTGGAGAAACTCTGTGAGGTGCATCTGTAGATCTTCTGCTGTTGACTGAAGCGAAGCTTAAAGTGGCCTGCGGTTAAACTGAAATGGCCAACGTGGCTGCGTCTAAATTGCTGACTTTCATTGAGGTTGTTAACTACCGAGTCTACTTCAATAAACCAATTATTAAATTATTGGTCACATTAGCCAGATGTTTCAAGAAAATAATTATGTAAACACCATGCGGGGGAGGAAAAAATACAAACTGAAAAAAATTACAACAGATCAGCATTTGCATTTAACGTAACGCACTTCTGAAAGACATAATATTCAGGAAATAATGTAGTATATGACATTTATAAACTGAAGAGCTAAACAAATGATTTATGCTGCTGATAAAAGCCATTCAATAATTGATAACGCAGGACTTGCAGTTAAAAAGAATAAGAAGTTATTAAATAAGGATATTAACATTTCATTATGAGAAAACTACTGACAGCCATATGCTTTAACAGTAAAAAAAAAGTTTTATTATAGAATTCCAGACAGTCTTTAGCTGCTTTCTGAAGATTGTGTTGGGGATATTCTTAGAACGCTGCTTAGTAGCAATATTAATTTATAATATAATAAGCACTATTATATTAATTATTTCATAGTTACACAAATTATTTATTACAAAGTGTACAAAAAAAAAATTTATTTGACAAAAAATGCTAAATAACTTTTTGCTTCTGTAAAGTCTTCATAAAAATGACAAATAACAAATGATCTAACACAATATAAATGGAACTTTAGATTTATTCAGTATCTTCAGCATCAAAATGTTTGAAAATGACTGACTGTAACCAAAGTTTTGAAAAGTTTAAACCCTGCGAGAGGTGAACCATGAACTTTTTGGTCAGGTACGACAAATCTGTCAAATTAGTGAAGAAAGTTATGAGCTCCAGGAGGTAAAAGTGAAGGAAAACTACAAGAGAAGACGAGAATCAGAGAGAGAGAGAGAGAGAAAGAGAGAGAGTGAGTGGCTTCATCATGTGAAGCTGTGTTAAGACAAGCCCTAAATTGTTTCCCACAGGAAGTAAAGAAGGGAGCGGCACAATTTCACTGTGGCGACGTCACAGGACCCAGCCCCACAACCCACGCACACCCTCTATTTATAAAACACCACCTTGGCCCAATGACTCTCTTTATCGCTCTTCTTAGCACGAATGCCAAGTGTGACAACTGGATAAAACATAATACTACCTTAAAGTGACAACATCTAAAATAGATTCATAATATTAACTTTCATAGTAAAACCAAACACCTCCACTGACAGGCAAAAATAATAAAGAGAACAAAATCAATAAAAAGCATTAGAATTAGACTTAAATATGACTGGTGCATAAAATAGTCATCAGTCAGGGTATTCCACTTTTTAGATAATTTTTTTTCAGTGATTTACTTGATCAATCCAAGAGAAGACTTAAAAATAATACATTTTTCACATAAAATAAAATAAATTAAATTAAATTAAATTAAATTACATAAAAAATTAAAATGAAAATTAAAATTAAAATGAAAATGAAAATTAAAATTAAAATTAAATAAAATACAATAACATACAATAAAATAAAATAAAATAATATAAAATAAAATAATATATAATATAACTCACAATATGCCAGCAATATAACATTTGTAAAAATGTTTAATTGGTCTTTTAAAAATCTCCTTATGCACATTTTTGGATTTCTTGGGGAGAGTGCCCCTCTTTTTCAACTTTTTAGGCTCTCAAGGGACCTATCATATTTGTTGGGTCCTAAGATACGTTTGACTGCATAATTTCTTGAATGATTTTGGGACCTCACAGTTCCTTAAAAAGACACGCCATTAGTAGGCATGGCAAAACATTCAAAGGATTAATCGTATGGCAGATCCCTTAAAATCTTGACTTGCAAAGCATTTAAACCTTTGAGGCCTTCACATCACATGCCCATCACATGTGTACAAGCCTCATCTTTGTGAAATAAAAACTTGATCATGTTACAAAAAATGTTCCAGGTGGAATTAGCATCTTTTGTCCCCTGAAAGTGCAGGTTAGTGCCTGCTCGGTCTATAATGACAGTTCACGGGTGTTGTTCTTGGAAGTAAGCGATCTAAAAACACTCGATGTAATCTAGACGAGTGCGACGGACTAGAGGACAACCCAACACACAGTCATGTGCCAGCCCGGCCTGTCTAAAAGCTCTCTTGATGTTTCGCTGAACATCCGCTTGGCTACACACACACACTTACGCTCCACCTCGCTGGTCGGCTGTATAATTTAACACCCGTCTCGTCTGGCTGCGGGTGTGGTGGCCGCTTGACAGAGAATGACAGAAATAACAGTTGGACGAAATCGCAGTCGCCTGTTCGCACACACACACAGCTCCACAAGCTAAACCAGAGTCTGGACGGGACAGCGTGACACTACGTCTGTGCAAGAGTTTACAGAGTTCACTGTACTGTGGGGTGTAACGTTGGGTGCTGTGTCATGCCTGAGAAGCGGGGCCTTTATTATAGATTTTCTGTTTCTAAAAATCAGATCCGCACTTTCGACCAGCCCTGTCTCTCTTTTAGGCAGTAAAGGAGACTCGATACAGCTAGTGCTTGACAATGCCAGGGTGTTTTCTGGGTGGTTATACAGGCCCGAGTCACAAGAGCCCACCCATGTCTCCTTCAAAATGTAAGTTTAATGGGCTCGTTTCACCCATTTTATTGTCTGGAAGGTGAATATCATACATGCCCTACAGCACCTAACACAAAAGATAAAGTGTTTCTGTTTGTGTGCTTGTCTTATTTTTGCATGGTTTAATTTTTTGAGTTGTTTTTAATTCGTTTTTGTGTTGTGTTTTATTGCATTGTATTTTTTTTTTAGTTTTGAGTTGTTTTTATTTTGTTTGTTTTTTTTATCTTTTTTTGTGTTGTTGTCTTATTTTTGCATAGTGTTTGTGTTTTGTAGTTGTTTTTTTATTTTGTTTTATTGTCTGTCATTTTGTTTTTTGTACTGTTATTTTTTTCCTTGTTCATTTTTGTTTTATTATTGTGCTATTTGATATTTTTTGCATTGTTTATTTTTTTGTTGTGTTGCTTTTACATTTTGGCATTGTGATTTTAGTTTTGTTTTCTGGGTTTTTTTTTGTGTTGTGCTTTTACAATTTTTTTAATTAATTATTTTTTTTAATTGTTGAGCTGTTCTTATCTCAGTGTGCTTGATTTGCATCAGTTTGTGTTTGTCTGTGTGTGTGTTGATTTTTTGTGCTTTATTTTGTGTGTGGGTGTTATTTTGCATTTTTGTCTGCAGTTGTCTACCCAATAAAAAGTCAATGGGATCCATGCTAATACAAAAACATCCTTCAAAATACTAGCATGTTCAGGTGGGTAAACGATAATTTCAATATTTGGGTGAATTTTCCCTTTAAGTCTGATGACTTAATAATTAAAACAGTACTAGTATCTCTCACAGGTCGCATGAAGCGAGGTATCATCCATGTCTTAAGCACCCAAAGCTAAACATTTAGTTGGGGATTTGAATAAAGCCCTACACATGAGCAATAGTTAAGACAAGCATCACTATTATAAAGATCTCTCAGCATGACACATATCAGAAAAACAACATTCCATTTTGATCAACAAAGACTTCAATGAACCGAGTCAAAACAACCTCCTCCTAATGCATATCGCCCAGCAGATATAATGGAGTGCTACTTGGGCGATTCAAAACTCTTGCTGACTTCTGTTAGCGCAGACAAAACACACACTCAAAGCGAGAGGCACGCACTCACCTGGTTTAGAAATGAGCTATCACATTAAGAGATCCGACATCTGTCTGCAACCATTAGAGTTTCAGCAGCTTTTCAGAAAGATCACATTATAAATACTTTCCTCCCATGAACACTGGGAGAACAACGTGAAAAAAACGAGAAACGCGGAGCTATTCATGCACTAATGGAATCTTGTCTTTCATGGTATCTTGGCTTATGGCTGATTAAATGTGTTGCGGCGCAGAAGAAAACAAAGCCGGTGTGTTTTAAGGATTCCACTGGAGGCGAGACTAAAAGAATGCTGTTTTGTTTAAAGATAAACATGAGATTTACAGCATGCTTGATATGGATGCATACAAAGTTTTACTAAGACTAAGAGTCATTGCTCTAAAACAACATGAAAAAAAAAAAATGAAAAAAAAAATAAATAAATAAATATCGATATATATATATATATATGTTTTAGGGCCATTAACATTTATTTTTAACATTTAGAAACATTATATTATATATGATATTATACAATATCATTTTATTTAAAAAAAAATTACATTAACATTCATTAAAGGCAAATTTATAATATGTATAATTAATTAAAATCATACATTATAATTTTTCACAATACATACATCTAAAAAAAAAATTATGTATATTTATTAGTGCTGTCAAATGATTAAATCCAAAATAAAAGTTTTTCTTTAAATAAAATCTTGTATATGTATATATAAATACAAACACATGCAAGTATATATCATAGGTCATCGATCATAGGTTAAGACTGATGAAGCACGTTGCATTAAACATAACATAAAATAGATTAAAACAGACAAACGCAGCATTGCACTGAGAGACAGACAGCAAGCCACCCACAGCGGCGCAATCGCGAGCATTTAACCGTTAAAATGCATTTACATACATATCTATATATATACTTGTACGTGTGTGTTTTAATATAAACATAATAAGTAAACAGCATCAACATTTTGGATGCGATTAATCGGGATTAATCTTTTGACAGATATATATCTATATATATATTTTTTTTATATAAAGATATGTAAATTAAAATTTTCTGAATATGAGAATGGGAAGAAAATGAGCTCATGACAATGTCAAAAAAAAAATCCATTAATTTTATTATTTGACAGAGAGCAAAATCAGTAATTAACAATATTCCTACAATTAAAAATATGGTTTATGTTAAACATTTTATTTCACTTAAATTACATTCATTCCTTTGATGGGAAAGCTACATTTTCCTTCTAATCTTTTCTTATTATTATTTGAAACCGTGATACTGTGATATGTAAATCATAGATAAAATGGCAGAATTAAAAAATAAAATAAATAAATCATAAATATATAATACTGTTATTCAGCAAGGATGCATTAAAATGTTTAAAATTGACAGTAGACAGATTTATAATGTTCAAATCAAATAAATGTTCTTTGGAATTTTCTACTCATCAGAGAATCCTACAAAAAAAATGTTCAGTTCTCAGTTTCCACAAAAATATTAAGCGTTTTAACTTTGATGGAAGAGAAGTGGTCAGCTGTGAGTCTGTGTGTATGAGCAAGAGTGTGTGTACTGTATGCTGGGGAGGGTTTGCTCCGCTGTTTAAAGCCTCAACTGTGCTCATAGTACTTGCGTGTACATGAGAGTGTGTGTGTGTGTGTGTATATTTCTGGGCTTGAGGCCACAGTAAGAGCCTACACACACGTCCGCCACACACCCACCAGCCAGCGGAAATGAGAACCATTCCATCCTGCCACCAAACACACATACACCACCAGAACACACTTTCTATCCATCTTCCTCTGACCTGCTTTCTTCACACACACAACAGCTGTACGGCTTCACCAGAGCTGACCAAAACCTCTTAGTGGTCAAGGCTAAAGTAATAAAAAAACAATATAATTATTTCTTATATAATTGAACACGAATCAGCACATCCTTCAGGAACAAAAGTGGAGTAAGAAGTCACTCCAACAATCCTCAAACACACACAGAGGCGTTTGTTAGGAGTGTCTCCGCACCCACTCCTCTTCCTAGTCGCTCGTTAAGGCCTGCTTCCTGTTCCGGCCCGTCCCACGAGAGAACGGAGGCATGGAATAGCACTCATGGGGGCGAGAGAGGAGTGGAGGGGCGGACAGCCAAATAAACTTTCCTCCAGACGCACTCTTTCATTCAGGACAGACCTGCAGCCGTCAGAGCATTTCTCATGTAACGCTCGGCACTTTTAAAGCACGCAGCTGAGAGGAAGTCTGGCGACCTGAAAGAGAGTCATTAACACACCTTCCACATACTCATTAATTGCAGCAGCCTGGCTCTCGCTCTGTTACGCAATAAACATATCGGTTCCGACTCAAATAGGACAGCGCAGATTTTTTCCGCCGAGGACGCGCAGATTGATTCCAGGTGTTTAAAGACAATAACACAAATCCAGCCAGCATTCATAAATATCTTCAGATCACACATATATGGGTCGTTAATGATCCGTGATTCAAAAGGCATAATCAGTTCCAGGACAGATGTCCAGTGGAAGAAGATGCCTCAGATGGAAAATATTTGAAGTTCAACATCAAATTTTTTCCATTAAAAAAAAATGGAAGAGACAGATAAAGACAAATCCTGAACTGCCTCATTGTCTACTCCCTACATAAGCAGCATACTTAACCCAAATAAAAGCAGTTTCAGCAACAAGACACAAATCATTTTACTTGTGAGACTTAAAGGGATAGTGCACCCAAAAATGAAAACCGTGTCATCACGTGCTTCCCAAGTTGTTCTAAACCTGTAGGAGTTATTTTCTTCTGTGGAGCACAAAAGAAAGTATTCGGAATAGTGCTGGTAGCCAAATAGTTGACGCTACCCTCTGACTTCAGTAGAATGGGAAAAAAACAAAAAAACCTGTGGAAGTCAATGGTACGGTCAACCGTTCTGTTACCAACATACTTATTTCTTCTCCCAACAAACACATTTTGGCATCAGAAAAATGTACAGAATATTATTATAGTATATAATATTATAGAATATTATCCGTTTGAGTGGAATTAACCATCCTCTGCAGTGTGTATGTGCTAGGGTTGGGCGATGTTGACCAATTTGGCATTGTACGATGTCTAATGTGAAACATCGCGATGGACGATGATATTGTCATCGTAGGTGGCGGTTTGGGGGGTTTTAAGTTAACTAAAACTAAAAGTTTGGCACCAAACTGACAAAAATAACAGTGTTCGCGCGAGCAGGTGAGAGAGGATCAAGCGCAGGAATGATTGCGCGCGAGTGCTTGAATTGCGCACAGATGACATATCGAGCGCGTGCAAGGGTTTGAAATGACCCATTTCTTCCCATGTACTTCCTCTCACGCAAATGATTTACCGCGCTCGCCAGCATCAGTTGTGCACTCGCTTATTAATAGCATAGATTTGCCGTCATAGATTAAGTGTATTTTTCGCGAGCTTGGTGCTGCTGCTGCAGCGGAGGATCGCGATGCTGACTCAGCATCGTGATGTCTATCGGTCATCGGTGATGGACGATGGTATCGTCTATCGACCCAACCCTAGTATGTGCATACATCTAACTATCAACTGTAGACCATCTATAGACCAATTTGGAGTTAACGTCAGTTATATCACTTATTTAGGGATTGAGAAAAATCCATGGAATAAATTTATGTCTTTAGATGTCAGAATCGGTATGCAAATCATTTTTATAGAATACTATCAAAGACACCAGTTGAAAATAAACACAAACTTTTTAAATAGACTATGGATGAAAACTACTATGATTAATACTGTGATTGGTTCTTTTAAAGCACAAATTTGAGTTCAACAATAGTTGTATTCTACAAAGCATTCACATATGCAGTTCACAGAGGAGGTACTGTATTAGCCCTACAGTTACTGTACAGCGTGAAATACTGTTTAAACCTAATACTATTAACATTTTGCATAACATTTATCTTTTTTATCCATATAAATAAAATGAAGAATTATGGATGAGTCGTCTCCACTTCCTTCCACTACAGAAAAGTGAAGATAAAACATCTATGGCCTCTGCTATCTTGTATCATTTGCAGCCCAAGTCCGCACAAATGAGATTTGTTTGAAGCCAAAGTCTGTGCAGTAGATAATTGTACAGTAGAGATTCATTTAGGGTCCGAGTCTGCGCAGTAAAGGTTCGTTAAAATTGTAAACCTGCACAATGGAGATTTTTTGAAGTCTGAGTCATTTGCAATTATATAGACATACAAAAGTAGATTATTTTTCCAAAAAAAAAGAAAGTAGCAAAAAGCCAGTTAAAGTGTGCACATCAATCTCACATGGGTGCTCAACTAACAAATAGAACAGTTTTTTTTTTTTCCCCAAGTAAAGTCAGCAATACCAAAGCTCCAAAAATAACAAATATTTGTAATTTTGTAACTACTGTGACACGTTTCGAGCACGCAGGCTCTTTATCAAATGAGCCTGATGAAGAGCAACCATGCTCGAAACATCACATATACGTCTTGTTTGGAATAAGGGGGAGTAACTGAAGAGAGAATATTTTGGTGTGCATCCCTTTACTAAACAGCCTAAAGCCTAAATATGTCTAAATAGCAGGTTACAGGTTTTTGAAACAGAATCTGCTTTAAAAGGTTTCAAAAAGAGCACTCACTTTTTCAAAGGGTCGATCACGGTCTTCTGAATCTGATTGACCTGCAGAAAAGAAAACAAACAAACATTAGCTGGAAAAATAAATAGTTAATAATCGCAGCTGAATGATAAGAATCTAAATAAATTACATTGATCATTACGGTCGAACACAACAAAGCAATAAAAAAAAATAAACAACCGCTCAGTGAAACTAATTGGCAGCAAGATCTGACATGACCCCCACGTTAAAAAGATCAACAGCTGTCGCCACTCCCTTTCCATGCGAAGAGCGTTTGGCGTTCAACTGAGAAGTATGGAGAAAAAGTTAGTGACGTTGTTTCTATATTGTGCTCCTGGCCCGAGGAAAGCAGCGAGAAAGACGTGAATATTAATTGTGCAGTGAATACAAAAGGCTGGAATCGTCGAGGGACGGTACATGAAAGCGCAGCCCCGGCTGGGGTTGAAAACGCTGAAGAGGGTGGGCCGCCGTATGAGATGAAAGTTCTTTGCAAACAAACATTTTTAACAATAACAGTTTATATTCCCCTCGTTCCTCCATGTGGTGTCAGGGCTGGAGAGGAGAAGAGGAGGAGGAGGAAGAGGAGAGGAGGGAAGGGGGGTGTTTGAGTTAAACGGGTGTAAACGAGCGTCGCATTGCCGCCTCGAGCCCCAAACCAACAAAGTCTTAAAAAGTTGCCACACAATTAAAACCTTAAACTTGCACAACATCATTTACATTGCAGATCTGAGATGCCAATAGGATGTGGTTGGCTGACAGAATGCTAACCTAACCTGGCAAACAATGCAAGAAGAGAGCAAACAGGGAACGTTAAACCAGAACGCGAAGAAGGAAGCCGACACAAGCTGACAGGCCCATCAGAGGATCGCAGCTTATGGAGCTAATCAACAACTCACTCGCTATTGAGAGCAGAGTCAGTCACTGAGAGCAAACACCACACGACCCCAGAACAGAGCGGTTCATTATAGATTCGATTACATCCACAATAACCTTAACTAACTAACTAAAACACGTAAGGATGCTGAGTGAAGATCATCTAAAGTGCCTGCCAATGAAGTTAAATAAATAAAAGTGCTCCAATTGCCTTTTTTTAAATAAATGCATCTAGTCTTGAGGCAAATTATTAAGTACTTTAGTTGTAGCTGTAATTTTATACATACCAAATTTCATTCTTAATAAGCGTTAAATGTTAGGGTTAGTTGTACTTAATGTTTCTAGTCATAACGTAACTTAATGTAAACTTAATGTTAGTTGTAAATTAATTTAAAAAAAATATATATATATATAATTACTTTAATATTTCTAGTTTGTAACGCAAAGTATTGAAAACTTAGAGCAAGTTTTATTTGTAAATGACCTCTAACCATGACAATAAATACATTAACTAACTAGCTAAATTAACAAATGCATAAAAAGTGATATATATTTTCTATACCGATACAGTGACATTTACCTTGATTTATATTTTCTGCACACATTACATGTAAAATATTCACTTCATCAACACTGTTGTCCTCGGTAGGAAAATAGATTATTTTTTCACACACACACACTTTTTAAACATATAAACAACTTTAACACATTACTGATATGATGTAGTAGTTATAGAAGTTTCATTTTCTAATGGATTCTTAAAAGCAGGCGTTTAAGCATATTATATTTGTAGTCCGGCATTAGAAAAGCAGAAGAATGGGACTATCATTGCGGAATTGCTATTAGAGAAATTAAAAATGTGATATGTGACTTCTTTATTTATTTTTTTCTAGGTTTTACCTTTTTTTTCCCTGTACAAGTGGACAGTTTCATGGCATCTGTTTGTATATAGTTTATTTGAATTCTTAACTGTGATTTGTTATTTCTGAAGTGAAACAAAATTTGAATAAAAATGTTGATCACAAAAAAGAAAAGCAGAAGAATGAAATTAAAACATAACCAAAAACAGATAAAACTTTAAATCAATTTGTTTGTCTGATGAAAGAGGTGATGGATGCAGGCAAACAAGCGGAGAAAGAAAGAGATGCAGTGGATAGTGGGAATGATGGGGAAATATATCTATATGATGAGAGAACAGCCTGAGGAAAACACTCCAGAGAGAAAGTGTGTGTGAATCAGAGGCCAGAGATCAACCACACAAACGCACACACACAAACAATACATAACACCCAAAAATACATACAATGCATACCAACCCAGAAAAAATCAATATTCCTCCCCACCATAGCTGCTTGTTACTAACCATTAAAACTCTACAGGCCTTAAAGCTGCTAAAACATGACTTAAAAATACCCAAAATCAAGCTACACTTATTACCATAACATTTCCCTGCCTATTCGCATACACCCTCGGGCAATCCATCTTTCCCTCGACGGAGGTTTGGTTATCTTTATATAACACAAATATGATTTGCTTGGCTACCGTGACAAAACCTCTCAATCTGAAGAACAGGGGGAGTTTGTTGCAGGTTTGCCATGTGATTCATGGAAGTCTTATTAACCATTCAAGCATCCCAGGGTGGTAATTCACACCAGCACACTGCAAAATGCAGAGCTGAAAAATCAGCTGTGCTAACATCTCTCGTCGCCCACGGATAGAGCGCCGTTCGCTTGCCAAGTGCCCATACAGTAGAGTATGAGAAAACGGTGCTCAGGCGAAGAGGAGAGCGCTGTAGAAAGCATTTGGCTTTGGTGAATCTGACAGAGGGGTCAGCGGAGAGCAAGGATATTTGCATCAGGCTTCAATCTGCTATTTCTGAGATCTGCCAAGCTGCGTATTGCATTACAGCTAGAGGCACTCGCGGTGTATTTCGCACTGGCAGGTTTCTGCACGACGTGTTTGACTGAGCATCTATTGATGGCTTTGATTATCAGCTGAGGGCAACCACATTCAAAAATAGGGAGTAAATTAAACCCAATCAAGACTACAAAAGGATCCATTTGCATTATGCAAATGGGGATCATTTAGTCAAACATAACGTACAAAACAAGCTTAAAAAACAACTAGACCTAACAAAAAAAAAAAAAACCCTCTCAATATCAGTCTGTGTGATTTCTGTGCTACATTGCAAGCTTATAGCTTAAAACATCTGCGATGAATCAGGGAATCATAAATGAATCAGTGAATTCAACAAAAAAAATCACCAGTTAAAAATTTTAATATTTTAAAATACTGCAAAAAAAATTATTTTTTAAATATTTTAAAGGGGTTGCATGTTAGAATAATCATGTATTTATTGCTTTTTGTTGCCAATGTGTAAACAACAACTAACAAACTTACCTGAGGCATTCTCTGACTTGGATGAAATCTTATAGTCTATCATTTTAACATGAAAGACAATTGAAAGAATGGGAGAAATTTACGCATGCTCCCAAAAGCTTCTCTTCTGTTCTGACACATGAAAGAAATGCTTATGCTCAGGTGAATGCTGCAAGAGCTATTATGTGCTGTAATGTCAATGTGTAATGCAAAGAGAAGAGATTAATTAAAACTTTATAGACTTACATCTGTAGCCAGATCAATACAGTCTATAGCAGGGGTCACCAAGTTCAGTCCCGGAGGTGTCCTACATAGTTTAGCTCCAACCCTGATCAAACACACCTAAAGTAGCTAATCAAGGTCTTACTAGATATACTTGAAACTTCCAGGCAGGTGTGTTGAGGCAAGTTGGAGCCAAACCGGCCCTCCAGGATCAAGTTTGGTTACCCCTGGTCTATAGCAGGGGTGCCCAAACTCTGTCCTGCAGAATTTAACTCCAGCTCACACCTGCCTAGAAGTTTCTAGTAGTCCTAGAAAATCCTTGATTAGCTGGTTTAGATATGTATACAGGTGTAGATGTAATTTTTAAACAAGTCATTGGTTGCAGTCCACTTAACGGCCACCGGTGTAGCCATTAACAAAGCAATCTCAATCCTAAATGAAATGTAGCCATTACTCCAGTCTTAAAACTTATTTTCTCTAAAAGTCATTTGTGTTTTAGAAAGGAAACAACAAAAACAGTGTAGTCAGTCTCTCTTATTTTCTTTGTTCCAGCTCGGTCCACATAATGTTATTAAAATTGTCTGGTAAACAATAGCTGAGCTTTGAATGGTCAGCAGAATAAGTCAAAGTTGAAACTGTTTGAACTTTGCACATCATGTTACAACGCCTGTGACTGGGAGTAGAGCTGTGGCTTAACGTTTCACCCCATAGAGTTCAATACATTGGTAATGTTGAAGGGCCCAGTTTCCAGGGCGGAGGTTGTAGGCGATAAACCAGAGAAGATGAGCACTACTCTTCTGACATGCAGTCAGCACTGAGTGTATCGCTTAAGGGTTCTTAACCACTTTCAAAAGAAAAGACTGACTCCAATGTGGGGAAATAAGAGGGAAAAAAATACAAAAAAGACAACAATCAGTACCACCAGCAGCAGGAAACAAGACAGCATCGTAGAGATAGGACTCATTTGAAGATGCATGTGCACGCTGAGTGTAGAAGGGCGTGGGGTCTGCTGTGAGAAAAACTTACTCATACCCAATCTGCTGGAGGGAAGACAGAACGTACTTCTGCCAAAGTCAGAAATGCAACTATTTCTCTCGGCCAAAAGTAGAAAATAAACACGGGTTAGAAGGTTTTGCTAGGCAGAAATGAAGTTGGTCTACGGTTCATTTTTGAGACGTACTAAACAGAGTCAAGATATACATAAACAGTAGCCAACTTCATATGGTCATATGGACGGTTAATGGGAAGACCAATAAAAACAGCTACTGGGGAATAAAAATATTGCACAGAAGTTCCAAAAGTATGCATTTAAGATGTGGTCGTATTAGCAAAGTTTTGGCAAAATAAAAACAGTTTGCCAGAGAAAGTTTTGGTGAGAGAAAGATAAAAATCAAAAAAAGGAAAATTCCAGAGAGAACTCGAAAGTGGCCTCCATAACCCTTAAATAGAAGACGTTTGGGACGACCAGAACCACTCCTTAGAGCTGGCCATCCGGCCAAACTGAGCTATTGGTGGAGAAGAGCCTTGGTGAGGGAGGTAAAGAAGAACCCAAAGATCACTGCGGCTGAGCTCCAGAGATGCAGGCGGGAGATGGAGAAAGATGTAGAAACTCAACCATCATTGCAACCCTCCACGAGTCGGGCCTTTCTGCCAGAGTGGTCCGACGGAAGCCTCTTCTCAGAGCAAGACACATGAAAGACCACATGGAGTTTGCTAAAAAAAAAACACACCTGAAGGACTCCAAGATGGTGAGAAATAAGATTTTCTGGTCTGATGAGACCAAGATAGAACTTTTTGACCTTAATAAAAGGTATGTGTGGAGAAAACCAGGAACTGCTCATCACCTGCCCAATACAGTCCCAACAGTGAAGCATGGTGGTGGTGCAGCATCATACTGTGGGGGTGTTTTTCAGCTGCAGGGACAGGAAGTCTGGTTGCAATCGAGGGAAAGATGAATGCGGCCAAGTACAGGGATATCCTGGACCAAAACCTTCTCCAGAGTGCTCA
>JAUCNO010001851.1:10443327-10454356 GCA_032353835.1 Enteromius viviparus
ACCAAAACAGACAGGACTAGACCAAAAACCACAAAGACACGGGGGAGCACAAGACAGACAGGGGCAGAATGTTACACTAGTAAGGAATATTCTTGGACGTGACCCAGGAGATTTTAGCTCTTAAAGGGATAGTTCCCCTAAAAATGTGCTCACCTTCAGGTTCATCTTTAAAACACAAATCAAGCTTATGGAACACAGTTTTAATGAAACCTGAGAGATTTCAATTCCAGCTGGTTTCCCACCAAAACATGATGCTTAAAAAACTTACGAAGACATCATAAAATGATTGGTTTGGTTTACAAAAACAGTCTGTATGATGTGTTTGGGAATCAGATCCATCTAGTTCTTTAACTAGTGGATACAAACACATTAAGCCATCATATACTTAAAAAACATTAAGTAAAGAACTACAAAAATTCTAAGAATCTGCATAACAATTGAATTAAACATGAAATTAATTTGAAAAACAAATGTTCTTGTAAAACATAAAATCCCCCAAAATCTTTGTTTTGTTTACTTTGAAAAAACATTATAATTTTATATTTGTGTGTTTGTATATTCATATTTATGTAATATATATATTTATTCACACAGTATAAGACTTTGGAAAACTATGGAAATAGTGTATATGGCAGACAACTGTATTATGGACTATTTTATGTTGCTTTCATTAGGCTTGTTTACACCAAGAATGAAACATAAAAGGATAAATACACTGCTTTTAAAGAAGTTTCATATGCTCATCAAGACTGCATCTACGCTAATTGATAAAAAAAAAAAAAAATTAATTAAATTAAATTAAATTAAATTTTGTGAAATATCATTGCACTTTAAAATAACAAATTTATAATTAATTAAAATTAAGGCTTTTATTAAGCAAATAAGTGGTCACCATTGACTTCCATAGTAGGAAAAATAATATTATGGAAGTCAGTGGTGACCCAGAACAGTCTGGTTGCAAACTTTCTTCAAAATAATATCCTGTGTGTTCAGCAGATGTTAGGTTTGGAACTACTCAAGGGTGAGTGAATGCAGGTGATTTTTAAGCAGGATTGATTCTGACTGGCTCTTAATGTTTTAATTTGCCATTTATTTCGGGGGTGGGGAAAAGAGGGGAAGGGGCTTCCAATAACATTGTTACTCTGTGCCATTATCATAATAGTTGTAGTGTGGACTGCTACTGTTTTACATTCAGAATGATATCATATATGATAGTTATTATGTATGGTGGTAATGGACGTTCAGTCTTCATTCATTGTAATGGCACGGAAAACACTAACCAGCTCAATTTACAAAATATCTTCATTATGTTCAATAGACGAAAGAAGGGGATACAGGTTTGGAACATTTTCATGTTTAAATCTACAGTAAATGAAAGAATGAATATGGATCATTGTAGTGCACTGGGAAGTACCCCCCACCCTGATTTTCCTAAAGACAACGGGCATCACATACTCCAGGGGGTGTGTGTGTTGTTGCATAATCTGAGGTATTCTGATAGCAATCAAACCAAAGGAGCGGCCCTCTCAGACAACAGTTCAGGCCCCTACATGTCCGTGCCCACACCACAAGCACTTGCGTGTGTGATGTATGTCTTTTAACTCTTTGTACCAGGTCTCCACCTACTCAAACGAAACTAAAGCGACAGAGTTAGGTGAGGCGCTAGAAAGCACATACGTCTCTACAAATGACCTCCAACCTGACAGAACAAGACAAGGGGTATGATAAGCATGCAAAACAAAACTGTTTGGTACTAAATGGCTCCATGCTGGGGTGAATATCACAAAATAGCATGTCCAGATCTCACAGGTTAAAAAGCAAGAATAAAAAGCAAAGGTGTCAAAAGACTGTGGGAAACCACATCACCTTTACATCAAGGTCAAATATCAAGGTCATTACCCACAATCTTTTCCACCTTTGTCTTTCAATAGTGGAACCATAACGACACCATAAAATAGTCAGTAACACTACTTTCTACAGTGTAAACAATTTTATCCGTTTTCAAAAAACAACAAATAAATAAATATATAAAAAATAATAATAATAATAAATAAATAAATAAATAAAATAAAAAAATAAAAAAATATATATATATATACACACACTTTTCTAAGTTGTAAATAAATTGAAAATAAAGCTTGTGCTAATTCAACAATGTTTTATTAAATGAGTTACTGTTTATTTGTAATTGTGAAATTTATTATAGACATTATTTCATGGAAGATCATCATTAAACACGCATTACTGTAGTTTTCTCTTGTAATATATATGCATATAAAGTACTGTCTTGATGTTGTTTTACATTCATTTAAAGATTGAATGTGAAGTTATTGCAATATAAAAGTATATTTCAAAGTTTTACTGTTAGTTGGGATTAATTTCATAAAAATATGCGATTAATTTTTTTTATCAATTATAGAATCATATATATATATATATATTGCATACACTAGTAAATATGTGAATTTCTTTAATTTTGGGGTGAAATATGACCTAGATATGTTCTTGACAGGTCTTACCCATTCGTATTAATCAAAAGCCATGGATTATGTGGTCTATACAGTCAGCACACACACTGAAGTGTACTGGCTAGGCAGGTACAGGTCTATGCACGAAAATGCATATGGATTAAGGCTGGAGGGATTTCAGTCAACCTCTCATTTCGGGCGATGAAAACCTGTATCCATGCTTCCATTGTGTCAAGAATCACTTAACTTTTGTCATGATTGGGGAGAAAAATGATGCATCAGGGTCTCGTCGACAACGTCGCAATCCTTTGGAACACCTAGACTGGCGCCATGGTTTTGATCAAATCAAAAGGTTTCAAATCCGATGCTGATCTATTTTTAAAATCAATGTACTACTTGGGCTTGCTCTTGTTGGGAAAACAAATATTTGAGTGCTTGCTGTCGTCTTCTGCTGGGCAATTTTAAGCGAACTAATGATACTCCGAAACATTAAAAGCTCTGTGAGCGACAGAACACATCGAACAAAAGCAAAAACTGTGACAATGGACATGTCAACTTACTTTTGGAGCTTCTCATATTCCCGCTCAAAGTCCCTTTCAACCTGTGGAGAAATGGAGGAGACATGTAGAGAGATATGAGAAGAATGGATAGAAAGTCTCTTTAAAGAAGTGTGTGGGCAAACTGCTCTAGATTTCTACAAGCTCTCTTGGGTGTGTGATCATAAAAACAGGATCTACAGGGCTGCAGAACCTAAAAAACCTAAAGCCAGCAGAGAAAAAAAAAAAAAGTGAGCTGGATATCAGTTTGGGACGTTTTAGCTATTAGGCGAGATCTCTGAAGAACGCCAACGAGATCAAATGGTGGAGAAAAAAAAAAAAAAGATTAAGAAAACAGAACAAGCAGAATCTTTCATTTAGAAATCAGCAGTTGCAGGAGGTCCTGTAATTATTGCAGTGGCCTTCTGTTGCCACATTAGCTTGCGTCCATGCCACCCTACCGCTGTGTGTAGGGGGTTAATGATTCCATAATTGCAGCAGTAGGGGTTCCTGTCCTGTGGTTCGGTGGGCAAAGTCTGTAAATAAACAGTTTGGGAAGGCAGGCAGTCGGTAGCCCGCTTAGAGTCGTGTGTCCGGCCTGTGGCCTGCCCACTCATGGGTGACCATGGAAGTGCGGTGTAACAGGAAAGGAGGCGAGTTAGGGAACGAGGTGATGAGGGGAAAATAAGAAAAAAAGATGTTGATTGACCTCCCCAAAACGAGGAAGAGATCAGGACGCCCACTCGCGGACACACAAGTGTACGGTGTCCACAACAGAGAGGCGCTTATGAACTCACAGTCAATCTATTCAAACAATGACTCAATCGCAGACCACAGCACCGGAGTCAAATGGACTAGAAAACTAGACATTTGCTGGAGAGCAGTGAGTGGCGTGTGCCTGAGAAAACTCCTCGAGTGTTTGGAGGGGTTTGGGCTTGTTGCTAGTGCTACGTCGCAGCTATTGTAGATGTCTGCAAGCAGAACCAATTTACAAGATCACATCCTCGAGTCTCCATTAAATTATGAAAATATGTAAATCACATTTATTTTCTATAGTGATCTATAGTGAGCTACATGGTTGTTAATCGATGGTGTATGATTTTGAGGAAGCCATCAGCCACATAATTTCAACTTTAAATAAGTGTGTATAACAGCAGATTTCCAGGTGGAAAAACTTTTCCCATCATCCTGTAGTTTAAGGTCATAAGTCCAGTTCTCACTATTAATTGGGTTTTGCCTCAAACTACTAATTTGAAGTTTATTAAACATTAGAAAGGTAGTTATTAAGTTTTAGAGTATTGGATAGGGATGAAAAATGTGCTTTATAAGTACTTATAAACAGCCAATAAGTTAACAGGCATACTAATAAGCAACTAGTTAATAGTGAGAATGGGTCCTTTTACTAAAGTCTTAACCAGCTTTATATTTCTACACAATTTCATTAGGATTGCTTCAAGGGATTGTATCTCTTTCCATTTTTCCAATGCTTTTATTATTAAAATGGGAAAACACATCACTCAAATAAAGTAAAGTAGTTATATTATTAAAACAATAAATTATACAAATCTTTTTTAAAATTAAATAATGTTTTCAATTAAACTACTATTTTAGTAAATATTTCGTAAAATTGCATTAATATTATTTTACTGTGTTTTATAAATTAACTCGTGTTAAATCATATCTATTGGCCTTATATCAGCACGGTACTGGCATCATTAAAACTGTTTTAGAGTCAGGTTTGAAAATCATGTTTTCGCATTTCGTGGCACAGAATTAATCAGTAAAAATGGAAAAAAGGAGGAACGAAAAGCAGTCTTGTGGATTTCTTACCGTTTTCGAAACAATCTGTTTCCTCGGTTGTCCGATTTTGAAAGGAATCCTAGAAACAGATAAATGCATAATTGTAAGGTGGACTACATTTGGACAAAAACATTGCATTTCATTTATTATCTTTAATTATATTTCACATTTATAACGTTAAGTACAATTATAACACACACTTTTTTTGGTTTTCCAAAGAAAGGCTGAATGCTGCATTTAAAAGGTAACAGTATTTCAAAGACAGTTTTGAGGTTCAGTATAAAAACCCCAGCAGCTAATCATCTCATCTCATATGGGCCACATAAATCCATCTCAGAAGCTATCAAAGGCGGATGTGCATAATTAGAAGTGGCTGTCGCCGCTGCCACAAGTCTTCCTGTGGTCTGCCAGGGGGGAGATCACTACATGTGCACATCTTACACGTATGCACTTTCCTGTGGTCTGCTACTGCACTGTATACGCTCAGAGCCCTGCACACTCAGGTGTTCACAGGATGAGGTCTCGCATACACAAGTGTGCAACACACGGCAGCAAATCACTACCAACCACAGGTCACCTTCAGGAATGAACTCCAATAATGAGTTCACGGTCCTCCACAGATCGTACCAGTGTTTATACAGCGATACAGTACAGTAGGGATTGCACTATATATCAAGACCAAACGATTCAAAAGTCTTGAAAGTTACATTGAAGCATATTACTTGTAGATCAATAAATAAGTCAATAAACACAACACAAGAGAACTAACCTTTTTAGTTCTAGACTGACTCTTGATGACACTCATAAGAAGTGTTAGGAGTACCGCGTTACAAGTATCCAGATTACTTTAAAGCTGCAACCCGTAACGTTTTTGTGTTTAAAATTTAAAAAAAGATATATATTTAATAAGCAAGTACACCATGCATCCATTTTCCATTGTTGGCTTTTCCTTAATCACTACAGTCCACCTATAATTTATATTCAGACTATTTAGCAGGTTCAGCTGTGGAGCATCCCAGTACCTGCAAGATTCATCATAGACAAAAACAGATGAGTAGATCCGTCTACAATGTTTTTATGCAACACGCATGCAGTTCTGTTTAGAGCGCTTTTAGAGTTACAAGCTTTAAAGTTACAGGCTGCAGCTTTAAATAAACTACTCTTTCAAATAAATCATGTTAATCCCGAAATCAGAGGAGCTGTGTGTGCACATGATCTACTCAAGTAGACTAATTGTGAACGTGTATTTACTCTTTTCACTTCGCAAAAACTATATATTGTATTCCTTAAAATGAATAATTCATCTCATCCACATTACTATGGTGCCATTTCTGGAGTATCCACTGATTGATTTTTATTTTCTCTGTGTACAAGAAGAATTCATTTAGCTTCGTAAAATTACAGTTGAACCCCTGATATCAGATTTTAATGATGGTGTTTCTTACATTGTTGTCTTTGGAGGGTCAGAGAGCTTTTAGAATGAATCAAAAATATCTTCATTTGTGTTCTGAAGATGAACGGTTTTATGGGTTTAGAATGACATGAGGGTGAGCAATTAATGACAGAATTTTCATTTTGGTGTGGAGTAACCCTATGAACTATGTTTAACAGGAATCTGCCCTAAAACTGCTCGTATGAATCATGCATTCATCCAAGTGAAGAAATATAATCCTGTTATTATTTTGAGTTGTTCAATCTTTCTCCTTCCTCACTTTAAATCAAACAACCTTGCCAAACCAATTGATTTCACCATGGCACTGCAGATTTTTACATTTAGTCAACATCTGGAGAATAAAGCTTTAATGAATGGTTTCCTTTGTTTGCAGTATTTATTATTATTGCCTACAATTTTATGCATTTTCATGGGAGTAAAGGTGCAATCACATTGTTAAGCAAATTTCAATTGGTGAAATCCAGTCAGGAATCCACACGTGGATGACGTTAAAAGATTTAACCCTGCAGATTTCGTAATGAGTTCGCATTGGCGACGTAAAACCTCCATGTTGACCAGCAGCTTAAAAAACAGCTTCAATGTGAGCCGTGCTTCATCGATACACTACTAACAATAAACAATAGACAATTTTTCCAATGCTATGTTTTGGGCTGTCATAATTCACAGCAAGGATCAGGTCAGATTTAATAAAGCTAATCTTTTCACAATCAATTTTCACTTTTTACCAGACCTTAACAGATCAGAACACTGACACCTAAGCCCTCTGGGTGGGAAAGTATGTTAACTCTGGACTGGTTTTCCTCCAAAAAATACGCCTGATACGCCTACAGCTCGTCCTTCAGTTAGGTCACAACGGTTGCTTCTGTCTCCTGATAAAATCTCATTTGAAGTTCAACTTGTTTAATTTGATACATCATCCTCCTTTTCTAACCTTTTTGCTTTATGTTGCTGTTAACTGTCAAGTTTAACGAGAGGACTGTGTCAAAATAATGCTCTTTGGAATTAAAGAACGTCATTCTGGTGAATTGATTTCTGATGTTGAATAGTAAACTTCAGTACCATGCTGTTCACATGGATGATCAAAGTTCAAGTCCAGCCTGCAACACAACCCAATCTCCAAATATACTATTTTACTACATATATTTTTTACTCATTTTTTTTTTTTTTCATTTTAAGTTAGTGTAAGGGCAAGACATTTGAAAAACTTATATTACTAAATAAATATTACTAATATTACTTAATTCACAGCATATACAGGGGGTACTTAAATCAAACACTGTACTATCCACAGCCATACCAGACCAATGATGTAAATAATAAACAAGTAATATTGGTCAATCCTGATATGATCACATAATCGTGCGAGTTAAAAAAAAAAAAAAAAACAGCCGGATTGACACACTATTCAGTTTCTTTGGGAAAGGCAGGCCCTCCAGTCAAACTTGTTAATGTACTAAAGCCGTGGCAAAATGGCATCACGTTCCCATCTCCTGTTCTCACAACTTCCTTTAAGTGAAAAGTAGCAATTAACCGTCCGGCCCCCTTCTTCTCCGTCTCATGCGTTGTTTAGTAATTACACCTGAGACAGGATATGGTAGACCTGAAGAGAGAGAGAGAGAAAAAAGCAACACGTTCCCAGCGGGTGCCACTGCAGGCACCTCTCTCACGCACACATCTACACACACTATTATTGATGTGACAGAGGTATGGCTGCAGATGATTGATGGACAGCTGGGGATGACAGGAACGCGGCGATGCCGGCTGCGTCAAAGCAAAGGTGTGTGAGCTAATGAGACGGAAAGAAAGGGGAGTGAGGGAGCGTGTGTGTGAGAGAGAACTTGGTATAAAGGACACGACTGAAACTGGAACAGGTATATGTATATGTACAAGGATCATGTGACGCTGAAGACTGGAGTAATGATGCTTTGTATCACAGGAATAAATTACATTTTAAAATATATTCACACAGTTATGAAACAGTTATTTTAAATTGAAATAATATTTCACTATATTACATTTTTTTCTGGATTTTTAATCTAATAAATGCAGCCTTGATGAGCAGAAGAAACATCTTTAAACACCTTTAAATATCTTACTGACCCCAAACTTTTGAATGGTAGTTGGTATATATATATATAATATTATACGAATTTTTACTAAAATAATTTTTATTAAAGATTAATCAAGATGCCGAAATTCAATTATTATTGTTATATTATTTTTGATATGTATATATACAATTTCTATGTTATGGGGGAATTACAGATATGTGATATAATTGCAATCACTTCCTTTCCATGGAAAAGTCTTTACAAATGGTATCGGTGCCATCTGATGTCCAGAAAGGTCATGCATGAAATGCTCCATTCATTAAACCTTAAAGGGATTGTAGTCAATATAGGAATGCACTGTTCATTTTATCAGTAAAGGTCTTTAGTACGAAATATAGCCTAGTTAACAAACAGCATATTTGCTACAAAATTAGAAATAGTTTCGGGGAATAATAGTGGATTGAGAGGCACACAGGTGTACGCAGGGCGTGCCTCTGGAGAGAGAGAGAGAGAGAGAGAGAGAGAGAGACAGAGCATGCGTGAGAGAACAGCGATTATAACGAGAAAAGAGAGGGAGAGGGAGGAAGACAGATTAAGCAGACTGAACACAACTGTTGTTTTAATCCTCTGAGCGGATAGATTTAGAGGAAAAAACTACTGGTTTGGAGAAGAGCAGCCATATTGCATGGACCTTTGGAGGAATAACAAGACTTCAGGAGTTCAGGAGCGGACGCTACTTTCACCGCGCACTCCGTTTCATTTCACCCTCTCCTATTTATTATTTATTTATTTAATTTAAGATAGTGCTAACCAATAGATCGAAACATGAAGGACCGACTGGAGCAACTCAAGGCGGTAAGCGTCTCTTTGTATTTCTTGTTCAGTAAAAGTGTATGGGAATGACATCACGATCCTCCTCTTCTGGCTCAGCACTGATAGACAGCCGATAGTAGAAAGAACAAGAAGGGGTGCTTTGTAACTTATATCTGCGGCTGTTGCTCCAACGAGAAATCATATAAGAGTTAAAAAGCGTCTAAGATGGAGTATGTGTCCAACAAGTGCTCACTAAAGGTAGCACCAGTCCCATTAGATGTGCTGCGAGGAGAGTAGACCCAGTGCTGGACAGCTGATGTGGTCACCTGACCCATGGAGGGGGTCACGGGCCTCCCCCCCCACACACAAATCCCATGTTTTTTTGTGCATGCATCATTTTTATATACTTTTATTTGTATATGACGTACGTATAATATTTTATGTAATGTATAATGTACCTTGGTACTGCTATGGTACTATGGTTTTTCAGGTATATGCACTAATGCTAGCATGTGTTTTGTATACCAAGCTAACGTTACTAGGCAGAACTACCGTTTTTTGGACATGCATCATGATGGGATTTCCATTTTTTATACTTATAACCCAGTACCACCACATTTAGTGTCATGTATCATTATATTGCATGTTTTTTTTTTTTATATTTGCCATGTTTTGGGCTATAAAACTCACTTTTCGCACATCTGCGGGCATGTAATATCACGTTTTTCTTTTATGTACAATGTTTTTCAAACATTTAACTATACTACCGTTTTTGTTTTATTCTATACCATGTTTTGAGGCATAAACCCCAATACTAGCACATTTGTGGCCATGTTTTTTGATTATGTACAATGTTTTTCAGACATATATCTCCATACTACCATTTCTTTTATTATAAACCCTGTTTTCAGACATAAAACCCAATACTAGCACATTTGTGTTCATGTTTTTTGATTATGTGCTGTGTTTTTCAGACATTTTTATTATGTAGCATGTTTTTTTGGCTTTTAACCCACTTCACCTACATTTTGTGGCATGGGGCATAGTACTACAAGGGTTTTTGATATCCACCATGTTTTCAGCACATGTCAAGCACATTTGTTGGCATGGTACCACCATGTTTTTTTAATTATGTACCATGTTTTTTAGACTTATAACCCAATACTACTTTGTGCATGCTTTTTACCTGCACTCTAAATACTGTCATATTGTGTCATATTATCAGATATGTACCACGTGATATTTTTTTTACACATGATCCATTAACCACATTTTTAGGGTGTGTATAATGGCAGTATGATGTTTTGTTGCAAATTGAAGTGTTTACTGTAATTTTGTGATGCATGAATATGGTATGTCAAAGTACTATGGTATTACTGCCTGATGACAGTACAGTATAATATGATACTAGAGTACTGTTGGCAGGGATTGGGAGGGCTGAGTTTATTCTGATGTTTTTGGTGGTGAGGATTTGTTTCTGTGACGACACTGTCTCAGTCAAATATTCCTTTGTTGACTTTGTTGTTACCTGAAGCTGGTGAGCAGCTAAGAGGAACTTGTGCATGTTTGTTTATGGCCGAACCTTATTTACATTAGTCATAGTTGTGTTTTGCATACAGAAAAATCTCTGTTTTTTTGTATCCACCTTTTATTGGTTTAATCTTTTAAACGTTTGTTCCCCTATTATGGGTTATGAAAGATCCATATTGTGGTTTTGAGAGTCCCCAGCAATAGCTTAACATACATGCAAGGTCAAAAAACACTTTTATTTGTATATTAATGTGCGTTTTATTTTTACCTCGTTTGTTCAACGGCTCTCAAATGATTCCCTCTAGGGCTGTGCAATATGGACGAAATAATCATATTGCGATTTTTTTGAACTAATATTGCGATTGCGATTTTATTAGC
>JAUCNO010001851.1:10454456-10474866 GCA_032353835.1 Enteromius viviparus
GAATAAATTACATTTTAAAATATATTCACACAGAAAACACTTATTTTAAATTGAAATAATATTTCACAATATTACAGATTTTTCTGGATTTTTAAACTAATAAATGCAGCTTTGATGAGCAGAAGAAACATCTTTCCATATCTTACGGTTCTAAAACTTTTGAACGGTAGTGTATAAGTATATGTACACACACTACTGAAATGAGATGAGAACTAAAACTATTTTAATGTAAAATATCAAATAGCATTTTAAAGATAAGACAAAGCCCTGCTCCAAAGAACACAAAATTCACCTTTTGTCATGCTGCTGTTATGCCTAAATCATCATGGAAAACTACAAGTCATCACCCACAGAACTTCCTGAAGTCCTACCGCTGACTCACCCCAAATACAGTTTACTACTGCCAAAATTACATAAACAGCCATCACTCAGAGCTCGGCAAGCAAAAGAAAAAAAAAAGAGAAAGTAGACTGAAGTCAATTGTTTCATCTGTGTGATGACGTAGTAAGTTGCAACATCAAGTGATCTGTTGTTTCTCCTTTCATGTCGTCAGTAAGGTGAGTTTATCTTCGTAAGCAGGTCACACGTCAGTAAGGATTGCTCAACTAGATCTTCTACATGATTTGCCAGAGGAAATCCACTAAATAAAATAAATTATAATAAATACTATATAGAAAAATTCAAACAAACTCTAATAAAAATGACAAAAATGACATTTACAATTACAATAACAAACTAAACAGAGTATTCAAAAAAAAAAGTCATAAATTAAAAATAAGCAATTACAAAAACAAAAAAAATCTATTAAGTGTTAATAAAACTGCAACAATATTAACTGAATAAGTACCATAGAAACATTAGGTTTGGAGATGTTCATGCGAATTACTAACATTGAGTACTCGCTAATTTAGAATACCACAAAAAAAGTTACATTTAAAAACAAGGCTAAAACAAACTAGGAAGAAATGTACTGCAGAAACCCTTCCTGTGCAATAAACACAGTTTTCAAACTCGTTTCGGGAGAAGAGCTCAAAGGCACTTAATACATTTCTCCGCCCCCAATTATCCAATTTTCCAATCAAATCCTCCGCGCAGCCCTATAAATAACTATTAAACTACTAATAAATCCAATTTGCTCAGTTCCTTAGCTTATGGTCATCTCAACGCTAAAATTCACATAAAGCAAAACGTGTAGTTAAAAACGACTTGTGTGTTTGCTTCACAGAAAGTTATGATCTGAATACAGCACGAGTCATTTCACCTGATTTTATGGTTTTTTTTAATGGTGCATTTTTTTTTTTTTTAAGTTTGACAGCATCTGTCGTCATTTACTTTCGTTATATAGAAAAGAAGAAGTATAATGTGCTGATAGAGTCTTTTGTTTTCCATGAAAAAAGGGGGAAATATCCCTTCACAGTCTGCTAATGAAGATTAGCATATTAACACCAGAGCTGCGGGATAGTTTAAGCAGCCTGTTATAAGTCAGGATGTCAAGGCTTGACAGGATGTCAAGGTTCTGACAGGAAGGAAGAAATTCAGTGGGATGATTTTGTACTGTGGGAATCTGCAGAGAAAGTTTTTCGCATACAAAGCCATTTTTACTTGCACCCTTATTTAAGTAAGCGGTCAGGCCATAAGTTCCTAATCCCATGCTCTTAAAGAGGTCACGGAAAAAAAGAAAGAAGCAAAAAAGTCTTTTTGAAGGTATAATATTAACAGACGTATTATTGCCTTATTGTTAAAGCAGACAATAAACTGATTCGAGTGCATTCCTAGATCGTAGACTGCTCAGTTCTGTAAAAGCAAGCAGGCACTTTTTGTCTGAATGCATAAATATAAGATTTGATCAATTTGAACAATTAATGCATGCAGTTACATCTTTCTAGATATGCTTTTAGCATCAAAGTAATCTGACAGCAGATATATTTAAAGAATTATGGGAAAATACCAGGGGTTTATTGCAGGAACTTCCTGTCTGCAGTAAAGTGAGAGAGAATACGAAATATTATTTATGGAGATATTGTTCACTACAGTATCCAGTGTGGCATTAGTCCATTTTGGTTTGCAAATTTGTGCATGATATCATTACAGAGACGCTGCTGTTTCTGCTGCTAAATACTGAGTTTATTATGTCAACCAATGGCGCCTTTTTGACATCAAAACAAGACGTAATGAGCCATAATTAACCTTCCATTTTAATCTGTTAATTACAGTGTTGACCATCCAAACTCAGCGTGGAAACCATGGACATCAGCTGCTGTCTGAAGAGATAACGGTCACATGATGAGTATTTTTAGTAATGTTTTGTTTTAGTTTAGAAACCGTCATTAAAACAATGCAAGCATATACAGTTAAAATCTACTCTCTAACACTGTCTGACATTGAAATAAAGCTATGACGTGAAAGAAATCACAAACAGAACATATTTGATTTCTGGACCATTGAGTTTTCATTGCGGGCGGTAGGGCCATAGATCGCTGAGAAGCTGAATCGCTAATCAAAGAACCGGCTTTACTGATGAGATGCGCATAATATATCGTACAATATTTATCGCCCAGCCCTAGCGGGCGGGATTTCCCAACCCGACAAAACAAAAAAATAATCCACAGTAGTAGCTGGTCATGAAACTCAGGATTAGCATGGAAGGGTGAAGCATGTCTGGTTATATGGTAAGATCCATTTCGAGCCAAAACAGAGAACGAACAAGACAAACCTCTGTCACAACAAGCAATAAAGCCTGCAAGACATGCAGCTACTTCAGAGCTCAGTTATAAACTGAAGGAAAGTTACAATCAACAAATGCACATCGTTAGAAAACGTAACACAAAAACAGGGCTGTCAAACTCATTTTAAGTCACAGGTCGTACTGGACTAAACGTCTCCTTGTGGGGGCTGAATATTTCTGAAAACTCAGTGTTCCCAATGGAGAGCGCATACTCAATAGAGTCTTCTGCCAGTCAACAACAACTATATATTGCTTTAGTACAAACTTGATTATTTTCAGTCACCACATTCTTTAGATCACAAATGCAATTAGTTATATTACCCAAACTGTCATGTAATTGCTAATTATCTAGTTAGCATTCCCGAGCTTATTCAGTTATTTCTACACTTTGAAAACGCTGTTTTTATTGATTTATTTTTAAGTGCTGGGTCATATTATTGGGTTATTTTTTATAAGTGCTGAATAGTTTCTCTGTAACTAAGTTGCTGCTGGGTTTATCTTTTTGTTCCCACACAACCAGGTTGAGCCTGTCTCAGTTACAATCATAGCATGGGCTTTTTGTGTCCTCCACAGGAGTAAGAGTTCCCTGGGACAGTCGATTTCACGAGCTCGCACTTTCTTATGATAATAATTTAGCGTGTTTGACGAGCTGTCCAGGGAGCAATCCGGGAGATCGGTGGACTCCGAGCCCTAGTAACCCCGCGTGCCCCCCTGGAGCAGGAAGGGGCGGAGGAGGTTATACGAAACGAGATAAGGAAGGGAAGGGAGTGAGTTTATTTGAGGTGAAGGCTTGTAGATATGAATGTAGAAATAAGTTGATTGACTGATTAATGCAGTGCCAGCCGTGGCTAATCATATCGTTTATCAACGTTACTTAGTGCACTTCTTCAGCAAAATAAAGGTCTGCATACATGCACTGTGCCGTAATTTATTTTATTTTTTTTTTTGCATGATAAAAATTTTTTTTTCCTGCATAACTTTTTATTCATTATAATTCTGATCTTAATTTAATCTGATGTCAACATATGTTTTCTAATCTCAGTACTGTTTGTTTATGACCAGGTTCAGGAGTCAGTCAAGGCATCGAGGCCGAGATCTAAAGTTGTCCGTTTCCTTCAGATTTCGGTTAAATTATGTCTATAATTCTTGCTATAAACCTGCTGTATTAACCCAAATAAATTGCATGTGTCTTGTATATGTGTTTTTTTATGCAATAAAACATGTTCTTTTGCTTATTGCTGTTTCCCTTTGTAATTATTCAGGGTTTTTACCAGTCCATTTTAAGGCAGTAATACAAATTTTACAATAGTTGGGTTGATTTTTGTCCATCATTTTTAGAGTGTATCTTTTGCTGTGGTGTGTCAGCAGTAGGGATGACACGGTTCATAAAAATAAAAAAAAAACGAATCGGTACGCTTGTCTCGGTTTTGGTGCATCCTCCTACCCGCCGCAGCAGCAGCAACCAGCTCGCGAAAAACACACAAAAATCTATGGCGGCAAATCTATGCCATTAATAAGAGAGCGCACCACTGATGCTGGCGAGCGCGGAAAATCATTTCCGCGAGAGAAAAAACAGATGTACATGCGAAGAAACGGGGCCGCGAGCTCATTTCAAAGCCTCGCGCACTATTGGTATGTCATCCGCACACACTTCAAGCACTCGCACGCGATCATTCCTGCGCTCGATCTTTTCTGGGGTTCTGTGGGTTTTGTGAACCGTGCCACCGTGCCACCCCAGTTTACATTTCCTAACATTTATTTTGTAATTAATTGTAATAATCCAGTGAGATTTTTGTCACACACACACAGATCTGATCTGATCATCATCAGTCTGTCTGGAATCACATGAGACTGAGACAGACTCAATCCAGAAGAACTGTGCCAACGTCTCCAAGATGCTTGAAAAAGTGTTTTAGAATTTATGCCCCAAATCCCAGATACATAATTTCATTTGAAAAAGTCACAGACATTCATGTTCAATGCCTCACCTATTGGCCAAATGATGTGACTTTCAGTATTGAAATGTACTGGTAATTCTGAAGAGATGCTGGAGCAGACTAAACGACCTCTCCACTCACAGATACACCGATTAATGAAGAGTGCCCTGTTCTGAAATCCAAGGCTTTGCGCTATCAGCATGATCACACGCGAACAAAGCATTGTTCAGACTTGCAGCAAAAATTACGGTGAGAACAGACAAACTTGACTCACGCTACACAGCAGTCCGAGTGGAGAAGCCAGCTAATGGATGCTCTATCTGTTGAGACGGCAGTTTTACGCCGGGATCTTATCTACAAGGAGTACAGAGATTTGGTTGACGGCAATTGTTGTCACAGCGACCCCAGTGTCAGAGCAACCGCGTCACTCTATCTAGCAAGGGGTCCTGCATGAATGCAGCGGGTCAGCCTGGCTCATAAAGGATCCTTTCACCGCCGGCTCATTTAGGCCTTCACCCCAACACTAAGCGTACTGGAGTGGAAGCATCCTCTGCCGGCTGCTGACCTTTAAGTAGGGCCTTGTGACGCCGATTCAATTTCCGAAGCTCTTAGAATGTTTAATATGTCAAAAGGAAAAGTCATATAAGCAGTCCCCCTCTCTGCTTTGGAAGGGGACAGAGAATGACGTTGTGACATTCTGTGACGCTAAAAATGCTGAATCGTTTCGGCCAGAGAATTGCGACATTATCTAATTTTTGAATGTAGCAGATCGCTCTAGTGTGTTCACAAAGCCCGGAGCCAAGACAAATGCATGTCTGTTCATCTTCACCTTGGTTTGCAAGTTCGTTCACATTATGTCGAACGTTCAGTCTGAAAACTGTGACCTTAACAAGCCAAGTCTGCCTTGCTGCAAGCAGTGCAATTAAGTTATGACATTAATGCTTAAAGTCAGCATGCAATCACACTATCTATTTATTGTATTCAAAGTTTCTGTAGGATTTATAAATGTATAGCCTATTTGAGACATCTGAAGACTACGTAAAGAAAATTTAAGGAATAAATTAAATGAACACATTAAATGGCAATGATACTTTTAACGTGGAAATGCTTTGGGCTGCGCTCTAAAGTTATTAATTTAACAACTCTGCTTGGAATACGGAAATAATCATAACTTTCACTGTACCTTCTGATCAAACACTGCAGTGTTTTCCCTAGATTTTCTAATTAATGTCTAATTAATAAGAATAATGAAACTTAAACTATAATAAACTAATATTAAATTGTTTAAGAAAATTGCATTTAGGGCCTTATCAAATGTTTTATTTTTTCCAACCTTATGTTTTGTTGTTACCAAATTGACCCCAGTATCACAGACAAGGCTTAAGCTAGTCCCAGACTAAATTGCTTGTTTGAGCTGTCTCAGATGAAAATATCTTGCTCTGACATATCTTAACACAAGTCCGTGTCATTGTTCTGTGTTAAGATGCACACCTGTAATATTTTCTTATAAGGCATTTTTGTAAAAGATGCTTAAATATCTTAATTTAACTAATGCGCAGTCCTGGCTTAAGCTAAACCCTTTTTGTGAAACCGGGCCCTATTGTTGTAACATGCCTATTTTTTTGAAAGTATAAAAACATTTATTTTTTTAAAATAGCCCTATGATTTTTCCTTTTTTTTTCTTTTAATGCATTTACTAACCCTAACCCTACTATTCATTTCTGAATTCACAAAACATTAATTTAATTTATCCTATTATTAATGAAAATTAAACATTTTATTTATTGATTTATTTTTCATTTTAAAATAAGTATTTATTATAATAATATTTAATGTTACAATCAAACACATTGAAAAAATAAACCAAACCTTTATTTTGACGGGTTGCCTTAAATACCTTTACATTTCTGTGTGTAGGTTATACGAGGATAGTTTTACTCAAATAAAACACAGAGCGTGCGACCATGTAATGTAGACACATCAAAATGAGATGCCGTCGTGTAAATAAGATAAATAACAAAAGGCTATAGTTTGTTTAATAAAAAAAACAAGGTGTCGACCTATTTTATAGGAAAGGAAACTTTAAATGACTTCTGTTGTGATCTAGCGCTATAGAAAACATTAAATTAACTTGACCTTTCAGTGTGGGTGGGGGTGAGCCGCCCCCCTAAAATAATGGCAGGGGAAACACTGCACTGCAAAACGCTTTCCAGTTCCAATGTCCAAAGATTCAATACATTAATTTGAGAAGCTAAGGCCCAATCCCAATTCTACGCCTTACCCCTACCCCTCCGTTTGGCTGCGTTCATGTGAAGGGCTAGGGATCTCTTAATTCTCCTTTGATTGGAGGGGTAGGGTTAAGGGGAAGGGCTAGATAGCCCTCGAAACAAAGATTTTTTGGGACCTCACTTCAAACGAAGAGCTAAGAGAAATTTCCAACATGGCTGCTCACTCGAGCCAAGTAATCTTTGCCATTAATAAGGATTTTTATGACAATTTTTTCTATATGTATATTACCATCAGTCTTGTGTTTACGGTCATGTTTTGTGAAGAAACTTTGCAAAAAAAACCGCTAAAGTTTGCTAGCGGATAGCACCGTAGCACAATATTAGGAAATATATTTTTATGTCATATACCCGGTAACGCATTGTTTTGTTTCGCTTACGGCCATATGTGTACATGTAAATGAACGGTGCTTACATCGGTGCATGTCCTCTGACGAAACGTTAGGAGCTAGTGACAATGGATGATGACGAATAACAGTGTAGCAGTGGTGACCCTTTTCTTAGGGAGAAATTTTTAACCCTCGCCCCTTTCCACTGTATTTCAAGGGGCTCTTCAACTCTTGCTTTCTGAGAAACTGATTAAACAAATTTATTAAATTAATAAAGTTACGATTACAACAAAAACAAATAGGCTAGCAGCTAATGGGATTACCTATGAATTAAGTTAAACAACTTCCAATACCACAAGGTTTTGTTTTTTTTGTTTGTTAATTTTCTCAGAAAGCAAGAGACGTGAATGAAGGTATTTTGACGAAAGGATGTTTCGATATATGTATTGGAAAATTAGACAGAAATGCTAAGACAACATTTACTTTTTAGCAATGCATGCTACATTTACACACAATGCCCCAATTTGAAGGATTTAAGACTTTCTTGTTTCGATTTAGTACCTTTTTAGGATAATGCGCTTCAACCAGACGTGCATCACAACACCGAAAAACGTCTGTCACTACCTTAGTTACATTTTGTCTTTAAAAACAGACTTTTACATGCATCCACGTAATTCTAAATGCCATCATTAAAATGTTACTGTAGAGGCCACAACGACCACAATGCAGATGAACATATAAGATCAACCAAACTTAAACTGCAAATCATCACAAAATCACTTTGTGCATTTGTTAAAGCACCATGGCTAATTATTATGTTATCTACAAACAAATCTGACAAACCTTTGTAGTTTAATGGCAATGTCTTTCCCATGTTCTCTAACATCTTGATGAAAGCCAAACAAACTGACAGGGCAAAACTACACAAGTCGACAGTGGCCCATTGTGCTCAACCTAAAACAAATGCTTACAAGACTCTAGTTTCCTGGAATCCAGTGAAAGACAGACTCAGAGAGTGATGAAGGGAACTACACTTAAAAATAGGTTCTTTAATGGTTCTTTGAGAAGCAATTCTGCAAAGAACCCTCTTGCAATCTGGAGTCATAGGGATTCTCAAGCTGCTACTTTATATAGTGACTTTGGATTCAACGTTTGTGATGTTACATTACAGTTTCTCAAGATCAGTGTAGGATGCTAATTTCTAGGGCAAGAATACGGAATAAAAAAATTAAATGCATAATAAGTGATTCATATTTAGACTTACACTATCACAGTGCGCCAACATTAAATTTAATTTAGATAAAAGTAACCACAAATAAAAATCTAATAACATCCGTTCATTATTTATTTTAAAATGCATTAAAAGTGAATCATTGATACTGAAGACTGTAAACATTGTGTCTCCGAGGGTATGTGTGCTAACTCAGCTACTGAGACTAGGGAAAGAGCTATGGGCTAACAAGCGAAATAAAAGCATATATATACAGGAAACAGGACATTTTAAACCTATGTTGAATTATACACGTCGTTATTAAGTGTTTATGTAACGTTTAAACTCATTTGTAACCTCAAACGATGTTAATAGTGCTTCGCGAGCTCACTAGCCAGTCAACGGAGCTGTGTCAAAAGCTCGCTCACTGCCTAGCTAGACAGCATTTTAGCAGTGTACGACCGCTCGACGTGCATTCTAGGTAGGCAGCTCACTGTGTTTTGAGACGCGGTCAGCGACACTTATCGTCGTCCGAAAACAAACGCGCTATTGTTATTTATTAACCCACATAAGCATTTCGATACATACCAGCTCATCTTGTGCTCAAATTCAATCCAAATCAATCGAAATATAATCCTTTTCCTTCAAAACCATCGCCTTTTCAATCTATAAGTCTGGGACAGCGAGCAGGAAGTAGAGAAGTTTACTGCAAGTCAGAGGTCGCGAGGATTTAAACTACGGCAAGCGGAGAGGTCAAACTTAAGCCGCGCAACAGGTATCGCGCGAGACAGTCACACTCACACACACACTGAGAAGCAAGTGTTTATGAAGACGCGAACTTAATGATTGTAATGATACGATATTTCATAGTTTCTTTTAATAGTTGATCCTCGGCATTATTTATTATCGATAAACATTCTGTTGAATACATTTAATGGCCTTTATATGTTATTATTTGAAGAGTTGCTCTTTAAATGCTCTGTTGAGTTAATTGAGTTCGTTATGTTTCATTTTAACTTTATCTAATACTTCAGAAATCTTTAGCAGAATTGTGAATAAACACATATGAGGCAGTGTGGGTATAGCCTATGGCTCAGGTAACTTGAGTAAGGTTAGGCCTACTTGATAATAATTCTTTATTTTTTTAATAATTTTTGTTTTTGTTATATAAAAGGTAACAGTAATTGACTACCCTATGGTAATAAAGCTGATTTTGCTAAATTGATTTTTATTCATATAACATTTTTTTTTTCAATGAACCACCCACACCTTTAAATTCAGGTGATTTATTTAATCTTTTTCAGTATGTTGACATATTTGTATGTTTTGTTTGCAGCACACACACACAAAAGACACAATGGATTCTGTTGTATTTTATTCAGGTGTGTATTCAAGTACGCATCAACTGGAAAACATTTAATTTACAACAAAATGAGAAGCCAAGTGAACATTTCCTCTCCACAAAAGGATAACATCAATTCATTTTGAGAACAATTAAGAGATTTTACCACTGGGCCTTACTATAAGGCAATGGAAGTAACAGGAGGTAAAAACGTATCAAAACATCCTTTCTTTTTGTAGATCCCACGCTTGTGTCCCTTGTACGCATAAACGTGACCACGAACAACTCTAAGTGCCTCCATCTGATAAGAGACATGCAAGACATGCAGTAAAAGATACAGTCCTGTAGAAAAAGAATACGGCCACACAACAAAGTATTTATCTGCACGCTATAAATGTTATGAGAAGGGATGAGCATCAGTAAAGATGACTTTCTTCTTTCGCTTGTTTTTTTTTTTGGCAGAGGAGATGAGTCACTGATCGTGGACAGCGCGTCATGGGCCGATGCTGAATGTTTACTCTCAGTCTTTAGCCATAATGAGAGGGTTACAGGGAGCAAAATAATCAGGTAAACAACAGTGAATCAGTGTTGTGAAACAGGGCCTGCTTCAGAGCTGACTAGGGTCACTTTTACATTTCTGTGCTGTCCTCGGTGCATATTGTTCCATGACAGCTAAGCCTGCAACCCGGTTTGGCACAAACAAGGCTGTTCATCCTGGCTCTGATCCAAAGCCGGACAGTGAACAGTCATGCTGAGACAATCACAAAGGGGGGAGAAGAGTTGTGAGACTCGTCACGATATCCATTTGCCCCTAAAACGAGTCGCTTCGCATTATACTAATGCACTAAGTGAAAAGGCTTGCAGAGTTCTTGATTAACTGCAAATTGTTCTCAAATATATAAATTTTAACAGGTGGGGAGGACTGATATTAAGCTAGTTTCTCTAATACTGTACTCACAGGATCTCAGCAATTTATTTTTGGCTATTCTAGTGAAATTGACTCACACAACTGGAAAATATGGAAGTGGAAACACTCAGCACAGATATACAGGTGCATGCAAGCATGCTCAAACACAAACACACGCACGTACGCACAAGTTTTCCGGAGGTCACGATTGCTTGTTGCTTCGCAGAACTTTATGAGGAAGACTTTTACTTGTTGCTAATAAAATCTGAGTCACGGCGGACATTGTGTTTTACGCTAGAATCACTTAAACGCATTCGCCAGATGAATTTCCTTTGCATCTCTGTAGCTTTTCAGCACGCAGCTCCCAACGTAAAATGCTCTCTCCGAACTGAAGAGACGCACACATTGCATGCACACAATTCCGTCGGGCATCGTATCTGATCTGTGAGAACTGCTCCGCTATTTTTACTGCTGCAGTTTGGCCCTGCATTCTGATGTGTCTTGGCACAGAAAGAAAGAAAAAAGAAAATAACAGATAAAAAAAATTAAGCCAGAAGCTGTTTTTGTATGTATTCCTATTTTGAAAACAATACTTCTCATACCATGTGTGCTTCAGAAATGAAGATATTTCTCTTAAAAAGAAAAAAAAGAGCTGAGGAGAGACCTTGAACAGATCCCGATACTACAGAAACACAACATTACACTCTCCTCCCAGAAATCTAGTATGTAATATTCCCTTCTTCACTTACATTGAGGGAGGTTAAGAGGTACAAACCTACTTGTGTACACAATTTTGACATTAAGGGCCATATCGATGCATAATTCAAGACAGTAATGCCAATGTGTACATTCAGAATGCCTGTTTAGCTTTCGGCAGATTTCAGCAGTATGTAGATGAGTTACTGGATCAATATTTGGTTTGTATCATTTCCGTTTTGCACCCCAGATACATATTGCATTTATTATTTTAACTCTGCTGCTAGAGCTATAACCTGATGAGCATTTTCTATATTGCCTATAAAAAGCTGCATTTTTTAAATTATAATATTTTAATAATACTATTCATGCATGACCTCATATTAAAAACAAGGAATTCTGCCAGAAGATACGTTGCAGAAGTGGTTTGCCCAAGATGGCTAGAGCCAAAAACATGGTATAAAATGTGAATGATTTAATTTTTCTAGGAATGTAAGCCAGGAGTGAGGAGTGCTTGTATATGGGAGCTATGGACCGTATGGTTAAAACTACTTTGAATTATTGTTTCAATTTCAAGTTTTAAATGAAAGCTCAACATTATGAAATTAGTCAAATACATCTGCAGTGTTTTGTATGCATAGTTTGCTTATAAGGTAATGAGATACACAAGTTTTTGCTTAGATTTTTTTTCACCAAATAATCTTACTGTTTATTCATTTATTAAACACATCATTCAGTGTGTCCGCAAGTCATCATTTGCAAAACTGTGCTGATAACAGATAATATTTGAGACTCTGAAGAAATGCCGGAGAATGCATCACATTTGACACTGTCAATTTTTCTTGCACGCACACACACACACACACACACACACACACACTTAAAAACATTCTGCACTATGCACACAATCACAATCTGAAAAACAGAAGAAAGAAAGAAAACAAAAATGTAAACACATTTTTTCAACATTCAGTCAATGTAAAATATTAAGTATGCGGGTGTTTGCATTAGCATACACACACACACACACACACACACACACACACACACACACACACACACAAATGCACAAACAAACATTGTAATACTGAAGGACATTGCTTTGTACATTCCAAGTAGAAAACATGTAGTAATATGTTTGTATAATTATCTGTACAAAACCCCCTCTCGTTCTCATTATTAATATTCAGAATCTCTAGGCATGATCTGGATATGAGTAATCGTGGAGATATACCACATTACGGTGCTGCCCCTGAGAGCAGTATAAATGTCGAAACTGTTCCCATCCAAAAACGTCTTGAATGGCATGCATATAGCAGGCAGGCCTCAGCCGGTAAAAATGCAAAACAATGACTCCTAAGATCAATCCTGCCCAGTGGTGATGCTCGCAGGCAAGCATTACCATAATTTTGGCTGATTTTCTTTTTGAAAATCGTGTGTACATGTGTGTTAAAATGCGTGCTGAATATATTATGTGCATAAAAAGGGACCCAATGAAAATTATTGGATGATGAAAGCGGGAAACGCAACTGTCCTGTAAAATAACGACAATAAGGACAACTGTCACATAAAAATAGCTATTTTTAAAGTAGTAACTCTTGGTGACACTCTACATGGTTTGAGTTGGATGCATATTGCTGTGGGTCTTCAGTCGTGACTGATGCAATCTTTTTTAGTACTAGCAAAGACGTGATGCATGCAGGGGTACAGGCAGCAAAAACAGAAAGGCAAAATGTTTGGATCAGATCAACGCATCTTACTCTATCAGAAGTAGATATGCAGAATTGCAGGTTTGACCCTATACACACTAAATGAAGCGAAACAGGTAAAGGCCACAGCTGTGTCTTAATTTCAGTCCCTACTGCAGAAAGCAAACTTGTGAAAGTGAGCCAGACTGTGTTTTATTGTCGTCGTTGTTTTTCGTTTTTTTATTGCACTGAAAGTCCGTTGCGGATAACAAATGCTATCTGCATCCCTTACTTGTATCTAAGGGATTTGGAATAACGCAACAGACCTTTAACGTCCACCTGAACTCAGTCTCCTCGAGCCTTCGGAGCTCCCCAAATCAACATTTGAAATGAAGTTATTAGGTTAATACAAACAATATTATTATTAATTTTTTTTAATTGTCTATTGTATTTAAATGCATTTGGCACATTCTGTTGAAAAACAACAACAACAACACAGAAACATTAAATAATTAACAATTATTTAAAAAGACTGCAACACATTAAGCAAATGAAAGTGCAATTTTCATCTGACAACTCACGGACAAACCAAAGTACAAGGGGAAATAAAAACAATAACAAATGAAAAGACTCAAATCTCAAGAGATTGCTCTGGTCCCCAGAGCTGAGAGTTGAACCCTTATGACTGCGCTGCGTCTGCAAGTGCTCTTCCTGTGGATTGACCTGACTGCTTGAACCGTTGTCTTTGACGCCTTCTCCGGCCCATCCATGCAACACGAGTCCACTTACTCCCCACTCATCTGACCTAAAACAATAGTGGCTGCAGAAAAATGCCACCACAATCAATGGAAACCGTAGGAAACGGATGGATATAGTGAGAGGGAGCTTTAGAGTCAAGTGTGTATATGAGAGGAGAAAGAAATCTTGTTTTTTTTTCTCCTTAAAGTCTTACTTTGCAAGTCTATCTCATGCACAAGTGGTGACGGTCATGATATTGGCACTGCTGGGTCCCGCGCTCCCACAGGAGCTGGGAGGAGAGACGTGGCTCCCCCCTGCCCCAGCGCTACTGCCCTTGTCCGTGGGTTTCTTGTCTTTCTGTTTCAGGTGCACCTTGGCGTGCCTCTTTCGCTCGTCGCTCCGCGCAAACTTGCGCCCGCAGAACTCGCACGAGAAGGGCTTCTCGCCGGTGTGCGTGCGGATGTGCGTGGTTAGATGGTCGCTGCGACTGAAGGATCGCATGCAGATGCGGCACTGGAAGGGTTTGTGTCCCGTGTGGATCCGCAGGTGACGCGTCAATTCGTCTGATCGCGAAAAGCGGCGGTCGCAGTTCTCCGCCGGACAGGCGTGCGGTCGCTCATGCACCGGAGTTTTGCTCGGCCGGTTGGGGTACTTTCTCGGTCGGATAGGTTTGAGGGCGAGTGTCTGAGAGGGTTGGTGGTGTTGGGAGACGTGCTGTTGCCCGCCGAGAAAGCTGGGATGGATCTGTTGCTTATCCTTAAAGGCTCGAATGGTTTCGAGGGGAGTTATGGGAGGTGGGTTGACTCTAATAGGGTCCATGGTTTGGAAGGGTTTATGCTCCATCACCCCTACGTCCCCCTGGTGATGGAAGAGGTTGTAGTCTGGGATCATGGAAAAGAGACTTCCGTCCATGCCCGGTTTGGAGGTGGTGTGGTAGTCGGTGTTCGGGTAAGGCAGAGACGAGGACGTGGCCGGGCTGTGGTGGAACGTCACCTGCTCCGGGTATATCTCGCCACAGGTGGAGTAGGCAGGAAGGGGTGGTGCGTATACTTGCTCCATGTCTGATGACTGGCCACCCATGCTGCCGCTCGACGAAGACGTCTGGGTGGTGATGTTGCCAGGTGACGGTGACACACCCAGGATTCCCGCACTCACCAGACTGATGATGTTGTTGTCGGGACACCACCCGGAGCCTCCGATGCTGCCGGATGGAGGGGTGTCGAATGCGAACTTGCCCAGGTAGGTGACGGTTTGCCCGCTTCGACCAGACTGGAAACCGGAGCCGTATTGAACTTCTCCGCTGCCCTTCTCGCCACCCATCCCCAAGTCCATGATGTTATCTGTGTGACAGGGGGGTCAAAATGAACACGTCAGTTGAGAATGACACACACCGAACAGTAATGGTGAAAAGAAACTATGCATGAGAAAGTGACAAGTGGACAGTTCTGCATCTACAGAGGAAGAGAATCTAGGCACTAACTGACTAACGCTTGCTTGTTTTATAACTTCAGTGTTAAGTTGGTTTCAGAAGCATACCTCTCTTAATCACCTGTTCCAAAAAAAGAGTGAAGCATATCAGTCCGAATGAAGGCGTGGAAATTGACAAAATCAGAAATGCACAGTGATTTAGGATTGCAGTCAATATCTCCCTCCACCCTCGCCAACTTATTGTCTTTCTGTCACAAACGGCTGCGTGCTCAGTTGTAGAACTGGAACTTATTTGGCAATCAGGCTTCTCCGTACAACAGGATGTCACGATTGACATCACTGTTACTCTTATACGCACTCTCACTCTCTTTCTCTCCCACACCTTTAGTCTTTTCAGAGAGACACTTGACGGCTGCTCTAAAAAATGTACCAAACAAGGATCTGATGTGTGTTGTAGTCACTTCAATCTCTTTTAATATGTCTGTTGTTGAACGCAATACACTGCCTGTCTGTAAATTTTAACGACGGCTCACTGAGTTTAGTCTTGTACGTGCACTTACAGTAATCGCAGTGTGTACACCGAATTGTGGCTTACGGTAGAAACAAACAGAATGAAAATTACAGATGGTCCTCGCATCTGTTCAACACACATAAGGTACATATGTGAAGAGATGCTGGGCTGCGTCTGAAGGAAAAGACTTGCTCGGGTAGAAATCAGAGAGAAGGAGAGAAACGTGTATTGCAGTGATAAGTAAAAAACACTATTTATTTCATGCTATGCCTGTCATTAGAGGATGTGTGTGGAGATGCATTTCACACACTTGTGGGTATCTTTTACAGGGGCGTTTGGTAGGACACTTTGTAAGGACAAGAAGGGTTCGTCACCTTGAAACATTGTGATAAGCAGTCCCACAGAGATTTAATAAAATGTGCTTACAGAAAGTTCTCATGGAGTCTAAAATCTACGAACACACCTACATAAGTAAAACATTTACTAAATAAGTAATTTATATATCACAATATTGTGTAACCCTACAACCAAGTTATTTTTTATTCCAATTATACATCTATATTATGGAACTCTTATTTATTTGTATTTCCTGTTTTTATTATTTTTGTGATTGAGTGGAAATAACGTCTTAAAAAATGTGAAGAAAAACTCAAGAAAAGCAAAAAAAAAAGTCACCTATTGACAAATGTTTCTCAAAATGTTCACTTTTTCAAGATCTCACGCGTTTGATAAGGAGTAGCATTTTTAGTCGGAAGTTGGCATTCACGTTTCGTATTCATTTTGATATTTTAATAAACGAAACGAGGTCAATACTCTCCCGCAAGTGTGGGAAACATAGCCTCTTTTGACCTGCAGAGTGAAAACCACATCAAGGGCTTTATGAAACTCCATCAGTATATACATCAAGAGGACGAATGATCTTATGCTTTCACTCACGATAATAACTACATAATTTTGACAACTCTTCACCTGATTTTTAAGGTCGCAAAATGATAAAGCTTTGATAAAGAAGGCTAATTTTAAAACCTGAGCTAAAATTCCCCTCATAATTTTTAATAGATTATAGAATAGAATTTTGTCGATGTTTTTATTTTATATCAGCTACCTAAGTTTTCAGTTAAATGTATTTCAAAATATTTAATAAATACAGCGACATTAAGGAATTAAAAATACTAACAATTTGATGAATTCCTCAATATTATGCCACCATCATCTTATAGTCGCTTTTAATTTATTTTCTATTGTTCCCTAAATTCTATGCGAAAATACTGGTCCAGAAAGCTGGTTCAGAATATTTTTTTTAATCTGCTGAGAAGATTATTTAAAAGGACAAATATTTAAAAGAATGCGCGAGTATAGTGGAAAGAATACAGATATCACGCGATGTCAAATTCCGGCAACAAACCTTTCAGGGGCTAAATATATTTTAATTTAGAGATTTTACATTTCACGTGTTTTCACGAGTGGCCCGAGCTTTTTTAGGAGCAGCGCGCATATAAACGCCCACCCGCGCGTGTGGAGGGTCAGAAACAGGGTCAATACTGCATAAAGCACTGACTAATCAAAACCTTTAAATAATAAAATAACTAAACATTATATCTATCACAGAACAGAATATAAGACCGGCGCAATATCAGGCTACGGAGAAAACCCGAAATTAAGAGTTTCCACGGAAATAAAGCACTCGGTGAAAAACGAAACGGCTTTAGTCATTATTTGACAGGCTTCATATTCAACAAATACACCATTCACGACTGTGCAGTGTCTAGGAATTGGGAGTAAATAACGAGGTGTTTCCGCGTGTCCCGTGACGCGTGGGCTCGAAATGATACCTATTACCTGATATTACCTGTACAGTTCACACTCACATCACGTGACTGGGACATTTTAACTACTTTCGCGCACCTTTTTTCATAGTATACAATTTGGCAACAAATCAAACGCAAATTCTTCGCAGACCTGCATTTTAAGAAAAAGCGCAACAGTAGGCATAAGGAAATTACGTTAGCCTACTTTAAAGTGCTCATTATTATGTTATGTCATAAATACATTTGATAATAATAACAAAAATAGCAATATGAAATCGTAGGCATTAATTAGGCTACATAACCTATGCATGGCGATTGTTATTATTAATCAGGCTATTAGCCTAAATGCGCTCCAAAATAAAGACCGCACTATCCGAATAGAAACGAACATTTGCACGAGAGGAGTAATACTATCTAAATTAGTTTATAAAGTCTCAACTAGCAACTGTAGCGGTATGAGGAGTTCTGTTACACTTCACTACTGTAAGCAGTATAGCAGGCGCGCGTTAACAGGTGCCGCGGGGCTTCAAGGCAACTGATGCCGCTCGACAAAACTCTAACCAGCCCGACACAACAGCCTCCAACCTCCAGCCTCCAACAACAAATCAGTGAGGAGCGAGCCAAAACTTTTCGTCCTTACCTGTATTCATCTGCGAGTAGTGCGAAATAGATTCCGGGTTTGTGAAAATGTTCATAGAAGTGGGAATGTCTTCTTCTGGATAGAGACTGTCAGGGATGGTGTTGATTAAACTGCTCATGGTAATAGGGATCTTGTCCGCTAGTTTACCTGTCATAGCAGTTACTCAGTCTGTCATCAACGAGCACGCACAGGTGTTCGTCCCGATCAGTCTCCAGTCTTCTGAAATCTCTCTAAAAGCGGCGGAAAGAGATCTCAATCCCTTTGAAATTGTATCCGAGCGCGCGACGGGCAGCGCGCTGACGTCTCCTCACGAGGATGATTGCCGACTGGTTTGTGTTTGGTTTCTGTGAAGTGTTATTGTCTCTGGATGAGCAGAGAGAAAGATGTTGGTGGCGGTGGTGGTGGTGGTGATTGCACAAGTGTAGCGCTGCTCGCTCTGTTGAGAGCGCAGGGAACTCCAACGCTTTCTTGTTGGACTGGGGGACGGAACAAAACCGTGACGTAGATGACCATATATGGACACACAAAGCTAGACGGCCGCTCGACGTCACATGGAAGCTCCTCATAGTGGAACATTAGAGTCGGTAGCAGATAAGTGCTTAGTGGAGCAGTGAAGGGGCATTTTCATCGGTTTGGGTGACAATTGGACCAGGCGAAGAGTAAGAAGTACTTTGAAAAAACATATTGTGAGCATGGATGTTGCTAGATCTGTGAGAGCGCATGACTGTAGAAACCGGGGAACTTTTACCTGCACTGTACCTGAAACAGCATGAAAAGTGCATTGTTTAGTGCAGAAGCGGAATCAATGCATTTGCAAATACATTAGCTAATAATATTACAAAAATATATATATTTTTACAGTTATGAATATCAGAAATTCAATTATTAACGTAAAAAAGAAATAACGGTTATAAAAGATAAAATAGCCTAAGGTACAATCGAGAAAAAAAATAATTACTTACACAAAAGTCGTATTTGATAAACCCACAGTCTCTTTATTCAGCTGTGTAAAGATGCTGACCCTGTATAAGGGTCTAAATTCACTAGCTTGCTTTTATTAAACTAAAACGTTAATTTGTTATAATATGTTATTTATTGTGACCGAATACAATAGGTTACAACAACATATCTACTTTTTTACATTTCAGAATGCATTTATAGCACTTCTAGGCTATTTAAATGTGCAATTGCCTGTCAGTTTACTCTTTTTCCGTTCTTTACCTTGTGTGCCAATACATAAATAAATCAATAGTTCTGTCTGCCTGCCCATTTAGACATGAGTTCTGTATCTGATTGTAGAATGATAAGTAAAAGTGTATTAGTATGGTCACCTATTTTTTTACTATAGCCTGTTCTCTATGGTCACTGTGGGCTGTCAGACGGTCCGTATACAGGTCACAGATCGGTCAGAATAAAATATCATGAGATTGGAGTTTCATCAGTGCAAACAGAGACTGTTCAACAGTTTGTGTTGGGAGTTCAATAAAAAATGAAAGCCCAAATTAATCATGTGTAAACGTCAGCTAAGTGCTTTACATGCAGTTGACTGCAACAAAACCAGGAGAAGCACCAGTAACTGTGCCTGGGTTATACAAAGACTGTAACTGCCAGAGAGTTAATCGCGTGTAAATACTGCAGGCGCGCGGCAAATCTGTAGGCTTGGCTTTGGCCTCGAGCGCCAAGTTCGCCACTGAAGTGGAAACTCCAAATAAGGCCATGATCCGGCCACGCCCCTCGCTGTCTGTATTTGGTTTGCGAGGTTCCGGTTAAGAGCAGCAAAGTGGAAAAGCGATCGGAACCCGCAGCCATTAAAGGAACCGCAGAGGGCAAAACGTCATGGGTCGTGTTTCACCAATTTAGAAACCCGGGAGAAAATATCTTATCTGAGACTTTTAGAAGAAATAAAAAAACTGTCCCTTGTTACAAATGGTTGACTTTGTTTAGAGAGAATAACAGTGAAGGGGAAACACAGACCCAAGGTGCTTCACACAAGCATGCTAAAGACCCCTGAAAGAAGCAAAACATATAAAGCAAAATGGATAAAACTTATATAAATATAAATAAATATAAATACATTTTTTAGATGCTTGTTTTTAATTTAAAATGTACATGCCATGATAACACAGCAAAATAAATAAATAAATAAATAAATAAATATATGTAATA
>JAUCNO010001851.1:10480378-10499368 GCA_032353835.1 Enteromius viviparus
AAATGTATTAATAAAGTCATATAAATACAACTGTTGTGACCGTTTACAGTGAAAAATCACACCCCAATACAATAATGCCAATCTCATTACCCAATATTTGAATCCAAATCCGTGCGTGGATCACAGCTGATGCCTGTCACTGACCAAACCGTGACAAAAAACGTAACAGTCATACAATTCAAGGGCCGTTATTGTAACCCCTCTACAAAAAACATATATATGTGTGTGTGAATCAAAGAATAAATAAATATTATATACTCAATATTAATAAATGTATATTTTTCTTTATATATATATATATAGATATAAACTATATTTAATATTATTTTAATAATTATGAATACCTAACAGTATTATTAATAATAAACATACATTAATACTAATATCAATAATAATAATGGTTATTAATAACAACCTCAGCAATAATAATAACTTGGTACATTCCAAAACAAACAAATAAATGAATACTATTTTTCACTCAGTATTAACTAAATTTCATTAATTATTTTTTAGTTTTTACTACTATTGCTACTAATTTAATATTACTTTTCCTTTATCCTTCTCTTTTTGGAAGAAATATTTGAGAATTGTATTGTTTTGTATTATTTTATTTAAATTATTATTATTTAATTTAATTATTTATTTATTTATTTATTAATTATTGTTATTTAAACACACACACACACACACACACACACACACACACATACACCCACATGCATTTCAATAAATTTGTCTAATTATTATTGCAATTATTATTAATAAGTGTCAATCTTGTCATATGAATGAATGTATATGAACACGCACTGATCCATATATTACTGTACAGTATGCAGGATGCATGTTAAAGCCCTGCAGATTCTGTGCTATTGTAAATATATGTCTGAGATAAATTTAAACTAGTTTTTGTGGAATCGTCTGCCTTTGTTTTGCATGTCTATAATTATTACATAAGCCTGCACAGAAATAGCGCTCTATGAAAATGCTTCGCCCGATATAAACCAAACGCTACTCAGGCGAGACAAAACCTGCTTGTCTGAGAAACCCAGAGAGTTGAGTTTATGAAAAAAAAAGTTCCTTTTATTGTGAATGTGTGCATACGGAAAACCACAATAATAATAAAAAAAAGTCTCGCGTGAACCCGTGCCCCTTCTGTCTGTCCCCAAGTAACATGCGGAGAGTATTTTGGTTGTAGTTCCACTGCGGCTTCCGGCTGATCTGTGGCCTTGACACCCTCATCCCCCCTTTACTTCCTCTATTGGACCTGACGTACTTCCTGCCATCAGTCTGGCTCTTTCCACACACTCTCTCTAAAGTGTGACAGCGCTGAAGCTACTTTCACACCTCAATTTCTGTCCGTTTTTTATTGTTCATTTGTCTCGATCTTTCACATGAGGCCTGCAAATTGGCATGAAGTCATCACGCTCAACCTCCAGTGCATGTCTGACCTCAGAGCGGCCAGAGAGCGCTAACAGCATTACTGCTGGTTTGTGTGGTATTGAGCTGTCTGGAAGAGTTCGGGCCTGCTCACGCTGCCAAGAAAACAGGAATGCAACACTACGGCGGTTTGTCAGAGAGGGTGGATTATGTAAGAAAGCCAGGGAAATAGACTGTCCATTTCAGGGAGAATCAGGCAGGCAGGCCGAGGGATAAAATGCCAATGAGAAGCCGTAGTGCTGTGTGTACACGTGATTTGACTGTATTGTCTTGAAGTATTGAGTTCGGTGTTCAGATCTGTTGAGCTGCCCACAAGACATGTTGTCGACATTTAAGGCAGTTCTGAAAGTTTAAAAGCTGGACGTTGCTTCCTTATTTTAACCAAAGCTTGAATCACATGTCCTTTGAGGAAAAGCCGACCCCGGAATACACCGAAAAAAAAAAAAGAGTAGTTTATAAGTGAAAGAGTTTATAACTGTTTGTCATTGTGCTTTAAAGCCTGTCTAGTCTAGTATAAAGACTTTCAGAAGTGAATCAGTGTTTGTGTAAGAAACATATCCGTAATTACTAGACTTCAGCTAACAGTATGTGAGAGAAAGTAACTCTCCAGACAAGCAGGTGGCAGTAGTCTATATTTGTCACTTAAAAAATGACAACCAAATCTAGGCCTGCATACAGTATGTACTAAGTACCTCTTGCTTACCATTTTGAATATCAATCCTTTAGATAGGATGAAGATAGCAGGCTTCTCTGTGTACACTTTTATAGTCCCAGTTGTTTTGCTTATGCATTATATAATCATTTGTTCCTTATTCATGTGATGGACAAAGCTTTGGCAATACTGCGAAAGTCATGCAAATAAAGCTCATTTGAATTTAGTCCCAGTTTTCATGCACATAAAGGTCCACTTTTGTGTTTTTGTTTGTTTTGTGGAGCGCTCCATACCGATGTAGGCAGCACACTACAGTATGTCTTGGAACAGAGCTTGAGTGTGGGAGAAACTCCTAAAATACACTTTGTGGGATAGATAGTTCTTTTCCATTAATATTTACAACATGCTGCTCACATTCAGAAAAAGTAGTCTTGACCTTTATTTATATTTTTATGAGCATGTGAGAGAGTGGTATCACATCAAGCACATTCCTACAAGTTACAAATCAGCCACGAGGAAAGAACGCAATTCATAGTTTATTGAAAAGTTTAATATTCTCAATATTAATGTTCGTTCTTGTTATATTATCAGAATTGGGACAAAAGCGAGCTATAGAGTGTTAGCAGCAGGCTGGAGGTGTCCTAGTCCTTGTGGTTTTGAGTGAGGAACTGAAGAGAAGCCACTGGTCCAGACAGACCAAACCTCTCAACAAACGCCTGAGGATCCCAGTTACCTAGAAAACCAACAACAAAGCTTTTCATTGCTCTTGTGAGTGACTGTATGACATAAACCAGACACATGAAAATATATGACCCACTAGTACATCCTATACCAATGAAAAAATCAGCACCACTAACTATTTCATCAGCTCTTTCAAACATGTGTGTGATTAGATAAATATTTGAACGAATAAATAAATATTACCATTGTATTTGGTTTTTATTCTGTAATATGTATTTTTTATTGTTATATAAAAAATAAGCAATAAAATATGATGACGATTATTATTAGTAGTAGTATATTTGTATTTTATATTGGTATTTGTTTGACTTATTTTTCATATACTATACATAAACAAAACACTAAAACCTTTTTTTATATTTGATATTTAAATAAAATATTTTTATTAATGTTTGCTATTCATTCATTCATTTCTGCATATTATATAAATGAATAAATAAAAATCAATAACATCATTATTAGATTTTCTTATTATTGATATTACGTATTTGTGTCTTTATTGCTGTACATAAATCATTAAAATATTTAAAATAAATAAAAATCAAATAATAATCTCTGAGGTAACCTGAAAAGACAAGCCTGTTCCATAGCATCTCCAAGCGCATAGGTTTGATTTCCACAAAGCATGAGCTGATGAAATGTTTATACAATGCAGTGAATATAGTCACTGTGGATAAAGGCATACATGTAACTGCAGCGCAATGTATTCTTTTGTTTTATAACAAAACTCAACCCACTGTCATTTGCATCCTGTGTCCCTTTCACTATTATCCGTAGTTTTCCCGTGATTGAGCTTTTCATTTGAGTGTAGTCTTTACAAACGGTAGCTGAACGTGTTTAATGGAGAATCTTGTAATGGCGCACGTGTCTCAGGGCCTTGGTGGGCTGTGAATCACTGCGAGCGTCTCATCTCTAAATAAAACACACAGCCTGTCACAGTGCTGGAGGTGGCAACATGAGAGAGAGCGTTTTGGCAGGACAACCAGATAAATACCAGACGTAACTCCGGCTGCTATGACAATATCACTTCTCCAATTCCGGCAATAACCACATTCCTAAAAGCAAATGTGAAATCACATTTGGAATAAAGCGCCAACAAGCTGCGTCCAAGACCCCCAATGTAAAGTTCTGAATTTGGAAGCTCTTTAATTGTTCTTCTGTGTATATCAAGCAATCTGCAACTGGTGAAATTCTCTTTATAAGACTAGATGAAGTCCGTGAGATGACATACGTAAATCAATCAGTAGAATATTACAGAACAAAAGTGAAGTGGCAACAATAACCATTTAAAATTGCAATTTCTTCCGCTCGCTGTGTGCACAGACAAACACGCAGGCCGAGGCGGAAATGCTGTAGTGGTGAGGAGGGAAACCCCGTCCGTGCACACAGCACAGTGCACCACATCCTGGAAAGATCAAATGCGCCTCTCTCTGTGTGTGTGTGTGTGTGTGTGTGTGTGCTTGTTTGTATGTTTGAATGCAAGTGGGTGTGAGAGTTTGCAAGTGTGATTTTAAAGGAAAATGTCATAGTTGTTTTCCATCGCTTCTTGTGGCTATTTTATAGATCACCAGACACTCTACACAGCCATACATTTATTTGAAGCATTTAGGCAGATGCTTTTAGCCAAAGCAATGACAAGTATATACACTTCAGCAAGTTTGTTCCCTAGGAATTAAACCCGTGACCACAAAAGCTGACTGCCTTGTACTTGTCAAAAAGAAAGGGATGGTTCACGTGAAGATGAAATATCTGTCATCATTTACTCACCTTGAAGTTGTTCCAAACCTGTACGAGTTTGTTTCTTCTGTTGAACATAAATGGAGATCGCTAATATTACCAGCAACTATACAGTTCTTAGTAACCATTGATTTCCACTGGGGGGAAAAAAGTACTAAGGAAGTCAGAGGGGATTTGGCTACCCACATAATATTATATTTCATGTGTTTGTGTGTGTGTTTTCAGTAGAAAAAGAAACTCATATAGGTTTGGAACAAAATCGAGGGTGAGAAAATCGTGACAATATTCACTTTTGAGTGTACTGTCCCCTTTAAAGTCTTCAATGTGCATTTGAGTAAAGTAGCTGAAAAAAGGAAAATATCTGTACTTCCAGATAAAGATTAATAAATTTAAAAATGTAAATGTGAAAGTCTTTAAAGTATATTAATATAAATATAGAACTATATTCACTCAAATGTAACAGAAAGATTCTAATTAAGTGAGTCAAAAAACACTCTTAAGTTCAACTAATTGCATTTAATGTGCATTTAATTATAATAACATGCAGTGTGTCTTAAAACATTTAATTTAATTTACATTTAAGAATATTTAAACTATACTGTATCTATAGCAAGTACTATTTTTAAGGTATATAGAGTGGTGGCTAAAATTCTTAGAACACCAGACAGATCTGAAAATATTGACCTTTTTCATCACTTTATAATGTTCATAAAAGCTCCAGATGGTTGCTCTGAGCATAACAAACATCAGCGAGTCATACTGTAATTACAGCAGCACATCTCTCTGGCATAGTATTAATATATTCCCTGAGAACGTCATCTAATGTTATCCCATGCCTTCTTCAACTCAAGCCAAAGGCTTTCCCTTGGATGTACAATAGATCTGTCAACTCGCCTCAACTTTGCAGGTAGTTCTGACAATAGTTTGTTTCATGGGTATTGTAACGGCCAATTCAACAACAAGGAAAACCTTAAAAACTCTACAATTTTGGCAACCACTCTGAAGAGAAAGAGAGAGAAAGAGACTGTTTTGTGAACATAAAATGATACGGTAGCATCTTTCGTGTTCAGTCATGAAAGAAAATCAAACAGGTTTCAAATCCCTTTAAGATTTGATCAGTGAAGATATACAGTATGCATAACTAATAGAGACTGATGTGCTGACTGTGAGGTGGAGAGGTGCATGTGACTCAGGCGTTGTGTGTGAAGATGTCAGGGTTTTCTCTAATTGAGTGTTAGAAATGGAGTAAAGTGACCCGGCATTATGAGGTCATGTGACCTTTAGGCCTCTGGACCTGAGAACATGAGGAGATAATGTTCCGCCTCTGCAGATCACAACCCCTGTTTGACCCCACTACAGCTAGGGCATCGCGCACACACACACACACACACACACACACACACACACACACACACACACACACACACACACCTGTACCTGGGCTCTAGCAGACACTTATCATCAGATGTAACACATAATCAATGGTCCTCACGCAGAGGAGCCTGAGGCACTTATATTAAATGTTATTTTTAATAACAACTCTACATAATAATAAAAATAATCAAATAAATAAAGATTTGTTGATGCAACAGTATTCCTGAGCAAAATGAAGGCATATCTAGTCACATTTTAAACATTTTAATAAACAAAAAAAGCAATGCAATGGTCACAGACATAGAAGTTCTGTCACAAACCTCTAGATGGCGCAGGCCGAGGTTCTTACTCAATGTTATATCTGAAGACATTGTTATTCACTTGGCCCAGCTGATATAAGGTCCAATAAGCTTGCTGCTCAATATTCAAACACTTGGCTTAGTTCTTACTGTAGCATTTGCAGCGCACTTCAGAAACCCTCCACCTCCCCAGCTCCACCTGTATAGACGTGCTATTTTCAGTATGCTATACATGGGGTTTATTTCATATGTGGTGCATGTCCAGCAGCAGTACTTCTGCATTCTGTGGATGTATTAGCAGAAACATGTCTCATCGCTTGCTGTGCCGCAGCAACGTAGAAGGTTTGGTTTGTTTGTAGGCGAGTATGTAAAAAATAAATCCTTCGGATGTCAACAGAGACCAGAAACTGTTTGTCATACTCACTTGAGACATTACATGTTCAGTGTAAGTCTATGGAATTTTTTTTGCCCTTTATTTTCATCTAAAAAAAAGAATAAGTCTGATTGTTTTGAAGAGAAATAGCAAACTTCTCCTTCACAACAGCTGATTTACCGTAAAAGTGAAGTCTCCAGGACAAAAATATGCAGGATGAGTTCATACTATCTCTACGTATGAGCAATAGTATGGCAATGGTAGCAGACATCGCTAATTCAGACGGATCTAGATCAGGAGTACGAGTCTCCACCAACCAGACTGAATCACAAGCAGTGAGTCACAACTAAACTATGCCTGGATTACGACAACGTGACATCAGTTCAATCCAGCGAGTAGGCAAGTGTTTAGTTGACCTGTTTATGCACTGTTATAAAAATCGAGACATCGTTCAATGTATACATCTCACAGTTTATTCAGGACTCAAAAATAGGCCGGCGGGGAAGCCCCGATGTAAGCTGTGGTGAACTGGGGAAATAGCCCATTAGTTTCGCCCTCTGGCCTCTGCTGGTATTGGTAACAGGTTGTTGACAGCCCTCGCTCGATGTCATCATGGAGTCAAGGGGGCGGAGAGTGCTGGCTAACGCGCTGATTTACAAACGTTCTAAAAATAGCGTGCCTCTTTGTGTGTTTGGGTTAATTTCGTCTCTTTCCATTCCTCAATCTGTCGACTCATGGAAAACAGAGATAGGAAGTGGGGAGTGATGCGGCACTTTCTTCCTCCACCCTTTCTTGTCTGTCTTTTGATTTGAGCAATACAGGAAACGCAGTCTGTAAGCTTGGTAAGATATATTTGTGTTTCGTGAGGCACGTGTAAGGATTGCGCTGTTGACAATGCGGCTGGACAGCATTATAGTTCACCCAAAAAATTTACTCACTCTAACCAAATTGAGTTTGTTTCCTCATTGTAACAGGTTTGGTGAAATTGCACTACTTGAAGTGAATGGGTGCCGTCAGAATGAGAGTTCAAACAGCTGATAAAGTCCATCACTTAATGAGTTCTTGTGAGAGTGCGAAAAAAATCTAAATTGAAAAAAATAGCCTTAAAAGTTGTCCAAATGAACGTTTTCATGTTAATCAGAGTGTCTGTCCTAACCTGATTTAGAAGGGTTTCTGTGATGTTGCGGCTGGAACAACAACAAACAAACTATATGAGCGTGATAATCTCAAAGCTAAATGTGTCTAATATGAGTTAAACCTTGTATAACCTTAAAACCATACTGAAAGGAAAAACAGTTAAACTTGCTTTATTTTCATCAAAACAATAAGAACCGCTTTGACTTTGGGCAGACTTTTTAATAGTAAGTGGCTGTATAGTGTGTAATATAATGTCAATTATATCGTTCTAGTCCTAAATTCTCAATGATATAATCTTGAACCCTCCAGATTTGAAGTGTTGTTCACGTTTGTAGTAAAATTCAACAATTTTACTGTTTTACTGAATTTTTGATTAAATAAATGCAGCCTTGGTGAACATACTGTAAGACACTTCTTTCAAAGGAGATTGAAATAAAGATATTGTGGTATATCTGATGTGGGCATTACTGAATCTGAAGTCTGTAATACTGACATGCTTGCAGGAGGTGTCTGTCTGTGTGCGTTTGTGAGAAAATATTCAGGAGTTCTTGCTAATGTATACAGAGCTAATGCTAATGTATACAGAGATTTGTCAAAAACGAGTAACGGTAGCAGTCCACTCCAGCTCTGCCAACTCTCATCCTCATCAATCTCCACACGAGAGAGCTGTCAAATGAAAAACACTATATTCTGCTCTTGTGTAGCATTTTATAGCCCAATTATAATATTACAATAATGAAAAATCTGTGTAAACAATTTTCACTCAGGAACTGCTAGTATATTATAGTGCCACTATTATGGGTTATGAGAGGTTAAAATTTTGGACTCCCAAACGATTCAAGCAATGATTCTTTTTTCCAAACCTCTCCTTTGCATTTCATTTAAAGCAGTATTTGTGAGCTTTTAACGCTTCAAGAGTGGCAGCTAGTGGCAAAGAATGAATTTGCATTTTCATTTAGATGAATGCGAAAATCGAGTTTTCCCAGGACTGCACATGCAGCAAGTGGGCGAGCAATATGTTTCATTTTGACGTCAACATGAAACGGCTTGGGACGTTTTAAAAACAATTCATTTCAATGATTCAAAGTCAGCAATAACTTTATACAACAGTGCACTTTTAGATTTAAGTCTGATTTCAATAAGAACCCCTTGAAATCAAGATGAAAGTTTTTTTTTGGGTGTTAGTATTAAAATGCTAGTCTTAAGATAATCTATAAGCCTGTGGGCTCCAAAACTAAATGCCGTCACTTCCGCCAAAACGGATCAGCCATTTTTTTTTTGTTTACGTCACCTCGTACTTCAGCGTCTCCTCAAATCTCATCTCAATCAAACTGTGTTTAATGCAGAAGTGAATTAACTCGGTAGTAGAATGCGAACCACGGCAGTGCTAACACTCTGACTGGACTTTGTCTTTGGTCCAGAGACGCAATCGCACGGAGCGAATCATATGCGAGAGTCAGCATATATTATTTGTAAAACCGCACAGTTTAAGAGTAAGAGTTTCATATTGAACCTAAAACATTTGTTATTTAGTGCTATCATTCAATACTGTTTTTGAATTGCAGTCACGGTGTAGTTACAGCATCTACCAGCAGGGGCTAATGCTCTTTCCAACAGCTTGCTTTATTTTCACCGAACGAATAGGAAATAAAGTGGAAAGCCGCATGTCCAGTCGTGTGTGGCGTGGCAGGTGGTCAAGGAGGTTTTGATTAATGACTGAATCAGTTAGTGGGAGGAAGACTCATGTGGGTCCATTACTACTCTGCAGTGCTGTTAATGGCTTCAATTACAGACCAGTAACCAGTGCTGAGCTCACACATTTCTGTTCAAGTGGACTAAGAGGCGGTTTCTCTCAGGAGTCTCGGTGAAAGTGCATGGGTCCTGTAGAACTGAGCGAAGGAAGAAAACGGTAATTAATTAGCCAAATGTTCAGTTGCAGATCTCTGTGGGACTTTTAGGACAGAAGCGCACATCAAAATTCAATGGTCAAAACATTTATTAGTACTCATCGTCAGTGGCGCAAAGTGGAGGCATCATTTGGCTTATTTAAAAGACTACTCAATTCCAAAATGAACATTTTGTCATTAATCACTTACTCCCATGTTGTTCCAAATCAGTAAAAGCTTTGTTCGTCTTTTTTGTTCGTCAATTTAAGATATGTTAGATGAAAACCAGCTTGTGACTGTCCCACTGACTGGCAATAGAAAATACACAGTCCATGCCCAGAAAATGATAAAAGATATTGTCTGAACAGTCCATCTGCCATCAGTGGTTTAACCATAACTTTATAAAAACATTTTACATGCAATAAAATAAAAAGAATGACTTTATTCAACAATTGGTCACTGTAGCGTCACCATACCAGCATTAGCATGGACACACACAGTGTACGCTGTTCTGTGTCAGTCCCAATGCAAGGATACATGTATTAAATTCACTTTATAAGCCAAGAATATGATACCTTACAATATTTAATCTATATGTTGTGTTATGTTCATTTTGACAAGAGATATTTTTTCCCCTCATAAATGCTAGTGTTACTGGACTATTTAATAATTTCTGTATTTTGGGGGGATTTTTGGCATTTTTTTACATCACAATTGTAACAGTCACAACTGACTGGCCTACAAACAATTTCTTTTTGCTATATTTTTAACAAATATTGGATTAAATCTGGTTTATTAAATTGTTGTGAACATTGTTCAAAGTTTAATTTAAGTTTTTTTTTCACTTATAAACCAAGGTGTGTAAACTAAGATTAACAAGGCTTAAAATCAGTCATTTATTTCAAGGCTGATTAAACATACTGTAAAAACAGTAATATTGTGAAATATTATTGGAATTTAAAGTAACCGATTTCTATTTAAGTATATTTTAAAACTTATTCCTGTGATCAAAGCTGAATATTCAGCATCATTACATGTGTCACATAATCCTTCAGATATTATTGTCAACAGTTATGCTGCTTCATAGTTTTCTGGAAATAGAGGTACATTTTTATATGATTTATTTGATTAGAAAATTCATAAGAGCACAATTCTGTACTGTTGTGTTTGAGAATTTTAATGCTTTATTGCATATATATGCATAAACGTTAAAAATATGATCTTGACCCCAAATGTTTAAGCGGTGGTACATATTAGGAGATCTGCAGTGATCTATCATGTAACGTTCTCTCCCACACCGTGTGATACTTGTTACCTGAAAGACAAAAAGTTACATCAACACAGCCAGTGAGGTTTAAATATTTTCACGTTCTCATGCATACAATCCACAGTAATAGCCCATTGCGCAGCTATGTTCTCAGTCTCCCAGTCCTCCTGTCTTAACAGATCTGAGTCAGTATGAGTAGGCATGATCTGTGCAGCAGCAGAGAAGTGCTGACTCTGAGATGTGCTGCACTGATTACAGACCGACTTCTCTCGTTTGAAGTACTCACTCTTCAAAGACCAGCGCTTGACTTTCACTCGCTCTCATTGTCTTAGTCTATGATGCTCAGCTGCAACTGTGATTTATATATAACCTCACTGAAGTACATGAAGTATACGGACATACAGACTCCTTCTTGCGCTGACGTTAAGTAATTCGTGCAGGGAGGTGTATTCTTAGGGTATCCAACAACAATTAAAATTTTGCAATGATATTAAGGCAGGATAGCTTTATTATAGATATATAGTAATGCGTTGCGCTACTTTCACATTACTTTTTAAATTTGGGCAAGGCTTGCTTGTCTGTTTTTAGTATAAATATTACATATTTTTTAATATGGGGAAAGTAGAGCTGTCAGTCAATAAATGGGGAAAAAAGTAACTGCCATTACTTATTTGACAAAGTAACTTATTTGCATTACTAGTTACTAGTAAGTAGACTTAGGTTTACTATGCCATGACACTTTAAAACGAACAGCTGTGCATCATTTTAAAATAACAGCACCAAATACTTCAACAAAGAGTTCATAATCTTTCGATTCACATTCGTGCGAGACAGGTAAAGCATCTGAATGAAAGCTGGGCTCCCACACACTCAACGCTGAGAGAGATAGTAAAAATATCCCTCTCTGGCAGCGTGTGTGTGTGTGGGCAGCGTGAGTGAGTGTGTGTGTGTGTGGGTGGGGGGGTGTTTAGGGAGAGTACAAAGCAGTGGGTTGTACGCCCTGTGTTTGATTCTGAAGGCCAGCGTGTAAACGTGTCTGTGGAGTGCCAGCTGGCAGCTCGGGACGCCGGGCCCTTCGTGCCCATTTGCCACCTCCGCTTGGCTTGACCCGTGGCCTGTGAAACCCCTGGCACCGAGACGGCTATTGAGAAGGATACGGGACGCAGAGGAGGCGTGGGGATTCCCCACCAACACACATCTCTCATGCCCACTGCCGCCCGCACGCCACCCATCGCCAATTGTGTAACAACCAGCTGTCACTGTCCTTTGCATGACCCACATTTCTCTTCCTACCCACACACACACAGCCCAGGCCGAACGACAGGCATGAAGCTCACCTCTCCCCGTACGCTTGAAGATCAAAGCCCGGGCTGAAATTGAGTTGAGCTCAGCGTCAGGGGAAATGGAGAATCACCATTAGAGCGCTGTGTGTCGAGCGAAGAGTCGGGGAAGTGGAAAATGGTCATTAGATGTCTCCACACCCACAGTCAAATGCTCCAAACCCTCCAATTAGATCAATTAGTCAATGAATGTCAGCGGAACATGAGAGATGGGGACTGGTTACAGGCCACACACAAATCAAACACACGTTATGTAGACAGGACCACCAGATAGACGCAGATGCGCTCTGTTATTAGCCGAGTTTCTTCATGCAAGCTTCACTTTTACCAGTCATTTATTTATATAGCGCTTGATACAATGAAGATTGTATCTCTATAATGGATTTTTGAAAATGATTTTTCACACAGCTCTATGAAAACATCCGGCAAAGTTTTAAATCTGAAAGTGCAGCATGTACAGTATAAAGATATAAAGAAAGAGTCGACTTCGAATCATTTTTAAAACGAATCCCAAGCCGTTTCATGTTTGACGTCAACATGAATCATTAGCATATTGCTGCCAACTTGCTGGACTTTTGGTTGATCTGAAGGAAAATGCTAATTCATTCTTTGCCACTAGGTGCTACTTTTGGAGCGGTACAAATATTGGTTTCCCTGGCACTCCCCTCACTTCAGACAGTTTAATACTACCCCATACATATACCTAACCACTATCTTACTAAGTAATAAGCATCACATTTTAGTTTATTGATGCAAATGTAGATGTAGAATCCCTGATATCAGGCCCACTGCAATTTAGAAAGTTAGTCACACTTTAGTTTAGGGTCACATTTTCGCTATTAACAAACAATGCACTATTATTTAGCTCCTATTTTAATGTATTGTATAATATGGTCATGCAGAGTATGTGCTTTATAAGTATTAATAAACAGACAATACATTAATAATAGGCATGCTAATAAGGAATTAGTTAATACTGCGAATTAGTACCTAAGTAGTTTGGTACTCTAGTGTTACCTGAGAGTTCAGCCAAGCACTTGCTCAGTTCTACGGGGTTTTTAGAGAGTGCTAAATACCCTCAATTGAAAGCGAATGCACACTCAGTTGAAGATCTGGCAAACTATCCAGTGCGTATTTGTGTTTGTACTAAGGTCAGCATCAAAAGTTACTATTTACAACACGCTTTTGCAATGTTGTAGCCAATCGCAGATATTTGTGTTGTTTTTTGTACGCAATGACAAATCAGAGTTGTGTTAGATGGTCAGAATTCACTCAACTCACTTGTTCAGTACAGTGTTTTAATCCTGGAACCGTGCCTGGCCAAGCCTCCACAGATAGCACATGTTCAGAGCGAGATCCAGTACAAGGACCAAAAATGTGTGTAATCTACATATCAACCAGCAATTTAATTTACAGCATTTCTTTAATATAGTCAAATAAGTCTTTAATATAGTTTCACAACTTTGTTTTGATACTTAAATTCATAATTTTTTTTTCTAAATGTTAAATGTTGCCCATGTTGGCAGCTAACAGTTAAAATGGGTACTTCAATCCAAGTTCAAGATAATAGAGTTGTTTCTCCTGCTCCTCAGAGGACATGGGTTGCCAGATTTAGGACAAGAAACAGGAACAAACACAATTCACAAAAGTAGGCAACCATCCTTAAATTTTCATTTAATGAGGTGTTTTATCAAGCCTGATCTCTGATTTTGTAAGAATTTGTAAAACCTCACACATTTTTACTAAATGGTATGTATTTTACATAAGACAAATCACACGAGTGAGGTTATACGAATTAGACACCTTGTAAAATATGTACGAATTGGTTGTGAGATATTGTTGGATTTATTTGTGTTTTAATATTCCTCTTTAGACGGATACCGAGTCTTTTTAGGTCAGGTAAAACCTACATTCTCTGCATTCTCTGAACAAGTTCGTTTGCTGGCCGCCATGGGAGCATTTCACTATATTTTAATGCCATCAACTGGCAACTCAGGGTGTTGAAATACTATCGGTTAAACTGGCAGTTTAACTAGAGCCAGTAAGGAACTGACTTCCAGAACAGCCTAGAAACCCCCCACAAGTTTAGAACCATTCATATTTTCCTAGTTTAACATTCATTTTGACATCACACACACATTCTTCTACTCAGTGATGATGAAAAATTATTCATTATATTGTCTCTGGTAGATTGCAGACAAAAACGAAGGAGCAGTATTATTGTTAGTATGCATTATGCATGGAGAGGGATTGTTATATGTTCTGATTGAACTTTTTAGGGCTGTTACACAAAGACTGTTGCGGCAATTTGATCAGAATACAATAGACTCACAGGAAATGACTGGAGGGGTCCGCTGATGACATCATTTTAGCCTGATCAGAGCCAATGAAAAATACTAATGAGAAAATGATTAGGAAATCAAATTAGGCATCAAGATAACAATATATGTTTTGGCAAAGTCAGATGGGATTTCAGATGGGATTAGAACAAGAGCTGGACAAAAATCATTATTTGTTTGCTTATTTTAGTTTTAAATAATGTCATGCTACAAATGATGCTTAATAAAACATTATCAAGAGGCCAGTGCTTTGACTCAAGACTCTTCTTGTCATATTAGGATGACTTCCAGTCTGCATCGTGTCCTGATCCCGTTAGAGATACTATGTGTAATAAAGCACAAACAGCCATGAAACAAAATGGCCTAGGAGTTAGCATGTGATCAAACATATGAAGCTTCAGTGCTCATGTGGGCCAAACAAGTTCAGCTCCAACGTTTACGCTATCTTTACCAATCATTGTCTTTTAAATGGATTTATTTTCATTTCATTTCATTTAAATTTTTAGATTTAAGAATTAATTATAAATGAATTAACGGCTTACTGAGCCAATCACATGTACACAGAGAGATATTATTGAAATCTAAAGGCTTAGTCATATCCAGAGGACTTTTATTCTTTTCTTTCTCGTCACAGTGAAGGCACTGGAATGAAGCTGTAATTGTAACATTGTAACACACAATTAATAACAGTAATCTCTTACATGTGAATCTGTGTTTGAAAAATTCTCTCCATAAATGAGTTTGTATTTCTGCTGTATAATGCTGTCTTAAATTCAATGGAGAATTCATTTCTTTCCTAAGAAGAAAAGATACTTGCACCCACATAATTCAGTTTTTATCTCGCATTTGTGACTTGTTTTCTCACAATTTGCAAATGTTTTCCTCACTATTGCAAGCTAATATAAAAAAAAACTTCCATAAGAAAGAGTTTCTAGACATGAATATTTCTCATGAGCACGGCAGAAGGGCAGGTGTACGCTGCTGGATAAACACAGCTCCTAAAGCAGACACACCAAATGCATTTACATTTCCCTGATTAAACTGACTCACTTAAGTCCGATAAGCTTTGGAAACTGTCTTGGCCCTCAAAGATCAAACACTTCCTATAATTCACGAGGCCATCTGTACAGGAAGCCACATAGGCAGCTGAAACCTGCAGAACCTTTCAGTAGGTACAGAGACCAATGGAAAAGCTTCATTAGTAATAAAGAAAACTAGTTCAAGTAGCGACTAGTACAAGCACTGAATGTAACAAATAGTGTCATCGGACCAATGCGACTTAATGTAATTCACAATGTAATTATATCAGTCATGAAAGCAGCGCACGGTCTCTGGCAGTGTGTGAAAAGCAGTATGATAGATACAGTATAATAATAGTAGTTTGTGAAATGCAGAAATGTAACAGGTAAGAATATATTAGTCTTCGGTATTATTGGCACTTCCCCTCTTTCGTGCGATCAATCATTCAAATATAAATGTTAAATTACAGAGCAATTACATAAAATATAAATTAGAGGGAAATATCAATGTCTTGCTCTGCGGTATTTGTCATTTCACGTCGAGATGTTAATTACAAGTTATGCAGAGTGGCATTTTTTCAGGAAAATCAAAAATAGGTGGTTGCACAGTATGCTTGTGTGTGTGTGTGTGTGTGTGTGTGTGTGCGTGCGCGGGCTTTAGACGTGTATTTCAAGTTTTAAAGGGATAGTTCAACCAGAAATATAAACTTGTTCATGCTGCTACTTTATTTATAATTTTAAAAAGGTCTGAGCAAATCACTTTAAACTGCATAACCCCAGTGTGTTTGTGTGATTACCCCGTGAGCTGTTCTCCTGTGGGCTGAGGGACAGGCTCTGGCCTTCAGGCTGCTCAAATACAAGGAATTGGTAGCGGTGGAGTCCAGTGCCTTGGGGTGGAGTGGGTCGGGTGTATGCTAAAGACAAAGAACCAGCACAAAACCTCATTTAATTGTCACCTACTGGAATCTATTTTCAGAGGAATAGATGCTTCTACACTACATGCTGCAGTAGGGTGTTTTTTGGGTGGTTACCCAGCCTCAGATGGCACACCCCTTAGATGGACGGCTCACTGCTCATCTGATGCACACTTCGCATTTATTCTGTATACTTTAAACAACATAAGGGCAACTAAGTACCAGGTTGATACAACAAGTACTTTTAAATAGGACATAATTGCAGGAGAGATCACATTTTTGTGCAGATATGAATACAGTACTCAAACGTTTCTGATAAGACTTGAAGGAAAAGTCTCTTTTGCTTACCATGGCTGGTAAACTCTATTGAATAAAAATACAGTTACAAATATTGTAAAATATCAAGTATTTTCAGTTTAAACATATTTAAATAATGTATTTTATTCCTGTGATGCAAAGCTGAATTTTCAGCATCATAAATCCAGTCACATGATCCCTCAGAAATCAAAATATGCTGATTTGGATACATTCTTTCTCACTCTCTCAGGTTTTTTCGATGAATAGAAATGTCAACTTTATTAGAAAAATAAAAAGCGTTTATAACAGTGTATACGTTTGATAAATCGTATGCATCCTTGCTGAATAAAAGTATGAATTTCTAATCAAAACACTATATCTCACGATCAAGTCAAAAAAATCTGAATTGTGAGATAAAAAATTGTTTATTTCTTCATTTGTTTATTCAGTGGTGGAAACCGTAGCCATTGTTTTATTTATCAATATTGTTTACTTTTATCAGTCCATTACCGTTAATTGAGGGAATATTGCTCATCCCTCCTCTAAACGGTATGGTAACAGACTGATTGGTCGATGTCAGTCAGACGGTCTCTTCTTGTCTGAGTGGGCGGTTCTTGGCCAGAAAGTGCTGCAATGGGAATCTGACTTTTTGCCATGTAGTCAGAGGTCTGGCTACACAATACTAAAAGATCCCAAGTTTAATATTTCAGATTAGAGGTCAGATTAACAAATGCACAACTGCAATAATAACACATGCATATTCACGCAGAAGAAACACTCACCAGACAGTTCAACAGCGCTGGCATCTCCTCTCCGTAGTGCTTCTCCCTGCAGAAAAACACATGAGAGGAGAAACACTGCCTTACATGCGCCATTGTCTGCGAGCCTGGGGACGTGTTGTGATTTTCTCCCTCATTCATCACCAAGGGTCACACAGCTTAACTCCAGGAGCCTCACCTAACGCCGCTTAAATGTGTCGATGACAGGATCCGCCGTATTTAATATCCTCAGACAAAGCCAATTCCCAGGCAAATTAAGTGAGTGATTGGATTTCAAAATAGCAAATTCCCATATTATTAATTGTTTATTAAGTTTCTGTTGCCTAGGAACAGAGATTCACGCCGAGCTTTCTATGAGTTGACTTTTTTCCTCCCCCAAAGGGCACTCCTATATTTGTCGTGTTTAAACCCATATCCTCAAGCAGATTTAATGCTGCACACTTTTCACTGTAAATAGCCCGCTGGAATGTTTGCCTAATGGATCTGATTCCTCTGTGCCGAGGTTGTAGTTTAGACCGCTATATACTGTAGCCCTGTGAGATTAAAGCTATAAAAAGATAAGGAAGCACAATGAAAAATACTGAGAATGTGCTCAAAACCTATTTTCAATGGGAAGTCCCCGCTGATAAATGCCTAACATGGTTTGTCAGAGTGTCAGCAGTCTGTTATTGTCAATCAAGCAGAGCCCGTTATTGAAACGCACTGCTCTTTACCGCCCCCTTCAGGAAGATGAAGGAACCGCAGGGGTTCACCTTTTACTTCAGAAGGGTCAGGGAATGCAATAAATTGGGTCTTGTACTTTACTGTTGTAATTTTACTTTTTGATGTAAAAACAACAACAACAACAACAAAAACAGAAAGTAAGATGATCTGGATTTCATCACTGGACTGGATGGTAAAGGGATGTCTATATGACAGGTAAGTTCGTGTTTACTCATAAGCGGAGTAAGTTATTATAGTTTTATCAAAGATTATGAACACTTCTTTGCCTACTGTAATAACATGCACTGATGATTCATGCACAGTGAGACCAGACATGCGTATTAATAAAGTAAACAGCATTCATTTTTATATTAAGTATGACTCTAAATATCTGTTACGAGAAAAACATGGCCAAGAAAAGCAGCAAATAGATATATACATTATAAAAATACTTGCATAAATATAAAATGACATCACATAATTATAGAGTCCACAAGTGAGAGCAATTACATCTTGACCTTGATGGATCAGTATGACAGATGTAGTCCATGCAAACCAGGGTTATTACAGGTAACTAAAAATAAAACCATTACATTTTTTTACTAAAAATATTATAATATACACACACACACACACACACACACACACATGTCTGGTTTGCCATCTTCGTGGGGACTCTCCATAGGCGTAATGGTGT
>JAUCNO010001851.1:10499468-10513536 GCA_032353835.1 Enteromius viviparus
AACTAAAAATAAAACCATTACATTTTTTTAATAAAAATATTATAATATACACACACACACACACACACACACACACACACACACATATATATATATATTTTTTTTTTTTCATTGTGCATTCAAATTAATCTTAATCAAGCTGCAGTTGGATTATTTTGATTTAGTAAAAAAAAAAAAATAATAATAATAATAATTCATATATATAACTTCTGCACTAAAATAAAAACATTTAGAAATAACAAAACTAACTCAAATTACTAGAACTTAAAATTCAAACTAAAAACTAATTATTATTAAAATAACAGTCAAATAATAATAATTATAATATCTCTGTACTGATGTAGCACTGATATATATGCACATAACTAACATCTAACTACATTTGAAAATAAATATGAGTTGATATGAGTATATATATATATATATATTGCATCTAGCTATGAACGTAAATGAAGGTCAGAATGCATCATGTTTAAAGTGACATGCTGCATAATGACCATCTGGAAATGAGACACGGTGCGAAAACAGCGTCAAAGACAATGAAGTTCACAAAGCTACTTTGCTCCATTTGCAACAATTAGATTCAAAGTAAGAAGTGGCTTTATTTAGAAATCCCGAAGAGTAGCGCTGCCGCGTGTTCTTGAGCTCCGTCGTCATGGCAACAGGTCGTCAACAGTGCTGGGAGGGTGAAGCGCTCGTTTTGGTTTCCCACTTGGTCTGCTTCAAATATTCTCACTCGCCCCGTTACAGAAAATCAGCGCTCCTTTGTGCTGATATATTTTGGGGAGAGTGATATTCACACTTCGCAACAGGCATAGAATTATTAAACATCAGTGAACTGATGGGCATATTGCGCACAGATGGCAACATACTGCATTACTCGCACGTAGAGGCATTTTAGGATGCCAAACATCATTAAAAACCTGTTGCATTAAAGCGCACGAAGAGCTGTACAATCTCTGGGGCTGTTCGAGACTCTGAAATGTGTTTGACCCGCTTGAGCCTCACACAGGTGCAGCGGGAGGGAAAAGAGCCGCAACTATTTTTCATGACATTTACACCTGAAGGACCAGCGTTCACTGAGAGACGGGATGTAGGAGGATCTGCAAATGCAGACAGTTTAAGTGAATGTAGTGGAGATTTATTCAGATCACCCACATCATTACAAACACACATGAATCTTTTTCTGACGTGAAACAGAAAAAGTGAATGTTTGAAGAATGTACTAGATGTTCTCTTCCATGTAGTAAAGGCAAACGAGGACACAATGCAGCATATAAGTGTTCAAAAAGTGTTCACTGCCTTCTGAAATGATAATATAATGACAATCACTTTTAGTGTTTTGTTATCATTTCAGATCACTTCAGTCCCCATTCAATATCATTATATAGAAATCAACAACCAGAATAATCTTCATGTTATATTCCAGAAAACAAAATAAATCATTAATGTTTGTAAGTATGCAGATGAACAAAATGATCATCATGCTATTTATTTATTTAAAGACAAGATGCTAGAATCTTCAGTTATATTCATTACAGTACATTAAGACAAATGTTTGCACTACAAGTTTTCAGAGATCCTTAATCATGCAAATAATGCATTGTCTAATTAAACACAAAAATTGCTTGCATGCATTTCCAGAACAGAAATCTGAATATTAGATAAAGCCATGTTTAAACTTCTTGTTTTATTCTGTTGACATATTAAATGTTTTTACACAGGGACTTCACACTTCAGAAAATATGGTCATTACAGTTTCACCATATATTTACACACTCCTGCTCTCACTTGCACCAGCACCATCTTTTATGTATGTAAATATATAATCACTATGATTTGTATTACAACTGAAATCTAAAGATGCAAATAGGTAAAGTGTGATAAAACAAACACGTGTATGTATATTTTAAAGGTGTTCTTTCCAGTAGTCAGAAAATAATACAAGTTATGTATAAGCAAAATATGCCAAAATCTGTGCATGAACAACAAAGGGGTAACAGTTTCCTTGTTATATACACTTACTCAAATAACAACAATAAATTAGGCATAATTACATGCAAGTAACCCTAAACCAAGCCCTAACCATATAGTAAGCACATGTAGTTAATTACTATTACTCAGTACTTAAATATATGATTACACTTTAACATGAACACCTTAAAATATAGTGTAACCAACAAAGGTTTTGCATGTGTTGTCTTGCGATAAAAGTATTGATACATGGGAGTAATAGATTTGATCTGATTAGAATGAAATGTGTGAATGTTTGAAATAAAAGCCATTCATACAGAGAAGAGTCGACGACGAGAACACAAGACAAACGCATCCTCAAAATGAATCCAAATAACAGCTCTGGGGAGCCATTCTCATCATGAATAAAGTCGATGACTTAACAAATCAGTAAACAGTGGATCTACTTCAGTCAGTTAAGTGTTTTTCAGAGTCACGTGGCCGTCTTTGAGGGCTCTTAAAATTCTCCACAGCGAAACAACACAAAAGCACATCACCGGTTTGTGAACAAAAAGGGTTATGCACACACATATTCAACGAGCAGCGGGGCACTGGGGCAGCCGTCTTACTCCCGATCCTCTTTCCTGCTTTCACTGTGGGTAGCATGTGGTTCACAGGTTGTAAACCCGGTTGAGAAGAGGGTTTTTATTCAAACGTCGAGGGCAGCAGTCAGTGGCATTAAATCCATGTTCTGAAAGTCTGATATTGCCACAGTTGGCCTCTGTTCATTCCTGCTGGAGCAGTTCAGTCAGTGGCGGAAGGGATTTTAACTTTCAGTTAAACAAAGGAAATATTCTCTCTTTCTCAAAATGAATCTCACAAAGAATTCAAATGAAAACAACCAGATTGGTTGTGCATCTGATCAGAGCTCAGCCTCATCTCCATCAATCATGTATGCAAGCAAAAAATGCCTTTACATATAGCGGGAATAAATACCCCAGTGCTGGTTTATTATGAGAATTAAGCTATAAGCAACTTATTATTCTTAAAGTTTATGATAGACTCATTTATACATGGATTCCTGGTCTTGAATGCATTTATGATGATATATGGTATGGTATTGTATACAGAACTTATACCGATCTTTATAAAAATAAATTTAATTAATTGATATTTATTAGTTGTATTACAACCTGAATTCTGGAAATGTTGAGGATTTGAGGTTGAGGTTTTGGAATAATTAACGTAATATTTTGGAATAAAACATTGAGAACATAACATGTTGAAGGGATACATTTTATACTTTTATCCACTAAATGAGATCATTACAAATTTGATACCTGCTACTCTAAAAAGTTGCCATGGGGATTTCTTTTTTCTAAATATTCAGCTGGGAGAACATCTAGCAACAAAGTTAATTGTCCGTAACATGATTAGCTATAAAAGGGATGTCTTTACTCAGAAGTAAAGATGGGAAGACCTTTGTTGGATGCCCGTGGTCTTTGGGCCCTCAGATGACACTGCATCACTCACCTGTGTTATTCTGTCATTGACTACTAAATGGGCCCAGGAATACTTTCAGAAACCAAAGAACTTGAAAAGACTTCTGTGTTCACTCTCGTCTGAATTTCACATTCTAGATGTCCTCTGGGCTAAAGAGGAGGGTGACCTTCCAGCATGTTATCAGCGTTCAGTTCAAAAACCAGCATCTCTGATGGTATGGGGGTGCATAAGTGCATATGGTATGGGCAGCTTGCATGTTTTAAAGGCACTTTGAATGCTGAAAGGTATTTAAAGGGTTTGGAGAAACATATGCTCCCCTCCAGACGTTCTTTTAGGGAAACCTTGCATATATCCTGCCTGCAGTCCAGATCTTTCACCTATAGAGAACATTTGGCGCATCATTGAATTAAAAATATTACAAAGTGGACCACAAACTCTTCAGCACTTGGAAACCTACATTTGGCGAGAATGGGACCAAAATCCAACACCCAAACTTCAGAAACTCATAACCTGTTTTGAGACCTGTAGCAGGCATTCCATTTGAAATGAGCTCATTTTGTGCATTTCACATTTATACAAGTTTTAACATTGTTATGTAATCTATGTTCTATCGTGAATAAAATATTGGCTCATGTGATTTGAAATTATTTTATTTTTCGTTTTATTTAAAAATGAATGTCCCGACATTGCCAGGATTTAGGTTGTAGAATTATTACATTAACACATTCATAATTTTTCTATTCCTGATTTATATAATTAATATTCATTCTTTTATTCCTCTATATGTGTGATTACTGAAAAGAAATTCATGCAGTTGTGTGTGACAAATAAAATTTGGAATTTGAAATTTGAATTTTTAATAAATTAGAAATATATATTCTACTATATTTATTAGATCAGAACGGCATCTAAACATTATAATAAATTTTGATCATCATAAAAAATTATTTTGATTAAATGTTACTTTTATTAATAACAACAACAACAACAGCAAAAATAATGATAATAATTTATATATATATATATATATATATATATATATATATATACACACACACACACACACCTTTTTTATTTATTTATTACACTGAAGTATTATAGTACTGTCTCTGAGCATCATAATAAATTGTTTTTAAATTATTATTAAAAACTGACAGGTTCTTGCCCTATCATCCATAAAACATTCACAATCATTTAAAACAATAAACGTACTAATCACACCTTACTCACCTCAATAATGTATCTAGTGCGGTGTGTATACATGGCACAGTTTATACATTAGTGTCAGCGATTTGTTCAGCACCAAACTGCCACTCAAGATTCTTGGCACTGAGATCTAGCAGGTCCTACAGGAAATTCAAATTCACAAGATGCTGCTCTAAAACACAAGGCAACGCACCCACCAGATCTCAGGGGGGTTTGGAGATTCATTATGCCTCAGCCTCAGCAAGCTGGAGCTTCTAAATGACCGTTTTTCTAGGAACTCTAGCAAAACTTCCAGTAACAGTAAACTTGTCCAGTATTCTGTTCTAATCTGTTCTACTGAACAGCAAGTTCTTCAAAACCTTTCCCTCTTGCAGAGTTACTGGAGAAACAGTTCAGAGCTCGAGTGAAGTGCTCCTTCTGTGTTCGAAAGGTTCTCCAGTGGTTCTCCAGTGATAATAAAGAACAGCTTGTGTAAAGCGCAGATTACCATGACAGAAAACAAGAAATCAGCAGTCTGCCCAGAGTTTCAGTCTTCGGCAACTCTAAATCTGTTCCTGTTCTTAGTCTTGGCCTGATTCAGCTCAGAAATCACACCTGCTTAAACCAGCCAGCTAACCATTTCTGGACATAATGAATGTTAGGCTATTTGACTAATTATTTAATAATTGCTTGTGTTATGATTCAGCAGGCAGATGAGTGAAAAGTAATCCAAACTAAAAGTTACACAGACATCAAGTGTTTCTCTGAATGATTTTCCACTCTATTCCTGAGACTGATGTTGACTAATATTGTTGACAAGCTGCTTGTGCTATTTCCTCATGCTCTTACTCTGGATCAAATTCTATAAAAAGTATATAAATATTTTCTGTGATATGCCTCAGGAAATGGGCTCACCGCAGGAGGAAGCCTATCAGATCCTCTAAGCCTGGTATAAAATATATTGACACAATAATTGTTCATTTGTATTATTAGTGTGCTCAGTACATCCCTCTTTGTAAACGGGTGAATCTTAGAAAAAAATAATATTTATGTATAATCTACAACCATTAGAAGAGAGAGAGAGAGAGAGAGAGAGAGAGAGAAAAATTTGTTTTAAGAATAAAGACTTTTTTTCCAACAGTTTCCACAATCCTTACTGAGTCTCATTACTGTTACCAATACAGCATTTTTACAGTAATTACAGTATTTCTTACCCTAAAAAAATACTGTAATTTTTACATTTGATACAGTTTAGAAATACCATAGTGTACAGCACAGTCTCACTCCAACTCGCCACATTTTGACGCTTGGTCAATTGAGGACCCTTTACGACGAAAAGCGACTAAAAAGGTACCTTGAGCTTCAAAAAGTGGCGCAAAAGGGTCTTGACCAAGCGTCAACATGTGAAAATAAAAAATAACCCCAATAAAATAAATTATACAGTTAATATTATTCACAACATAAAAAATACATATAATACATATCTTACATAATAATATATCATATTTGTGTTTTGTTATTATATTATATAATAACTACCTTAAAAAAAGACATTTATATTGTGATTATAATTGTAACCTCTCTTTACAAGACTGCAACCTGTCTCTTCAAGACTATATTATATTGTATAGTGTTTTTTAGATGCTCAAGTCTATAAAGTGATTATACTGTGATCTCTGTGCAAACCTGCACTTACTTTATAACATGTCTTACAACTTTTATGATTCTTGAAATCACAGGATGGAAGCTGATTCTGAATAGATTTTTATTATTATTATTATTTTAATCCCTTAAACTTTTTGCTTTTACTTTTGAAGTGATTTTAAGCTTCAATTCAAAACAATAACAAAATTCACACTCAATGCCTTTATTTATTATTACTCATAAATTAGCCTTCCTTTTTTTTTAGTTTTAGGGGTGAAATATGACCCGGACATGTTCTCGACAGGTTTGGTGCGATTCACCAGAGAACAGCGAGTCTCCTGTTCAGTTCTTGAGCAGTGAGAGAGAAGAGGTCCTGCTGGGGCAACAGCGTAACAGACGGGAGAGAGAGACGGAGAGAGAGAGAGAGCATGGCAGATGGTGTTCACAGCTCTATTTCTGATACTGGACCTTCACCATGAGCCTGCTCCCCTCCCCCTCTCGTCCTCACACTCTCTCTCTCCAAATCCAGCCCTTCCTCTTCCTGAACGCCCCACTCTCCCTCACTCATGCCTACAAACCCCTCTGACATTTTCTTATCTCCTTTTGACTCTGGTTTTCTTGTCATTGTGCCTCAACGTTTAATCTATTCCAAAGAGCCGCCATTCTTCCATTCATCCGGATTTAACGTTTGGCTTTTGTTGTAGAGTCACTCTTAGATGTAGGTCATGTGATTAAATTACATAATCCAAGCGCATGCTGTTAGAATATGTTTTCTGGCATGCATTTAATTCAGTTCTTAAAAGGTTAGAGGCACCGCAGCGTTGTGCTGGTAAATAGCTTACATCTCCTTTTTGTTGGTTTTATTAGGGGATTATCTGGCTTTTGTCAAAAGATGTTATCTTGGCAAGAAAACCATTCCAGCGCGATGCCTTCCAAAGTCTGCATGCTTTAAATCGTCATATTTTCAAATGCTGGTGTTTTAAACGAAGGCTGAACCCAGAGCGGTAATTGAAATGAATGCCGTTTCAGGCCCAAGTGCGCGCTGTGAAACAGTTCTCTGTGATCTTATGCTCCACTAACTCTCCGCGTCTAAATTAACTCACCCGGTGTCTTCATCTACTCGCAACCCGACCACGCGACCTCCTGAACCCAGAATGCAACAGTTACCATAGAGATATTCATTACCGCCATTACCTCGTTACTCACCTCACTGGCCTTATAAATTACAACTCTTAAATCTATTAGAGCACATTTATTTAGCAGATTTCCTTTCACTTAGATTTTACATGCAGATGAAGATTTCACTGGCCAAAACTGGTGGGAAATTTTAAAATCATTTTAAACATTTTTAAACTGTGAGCAAGGGATGGTTCACCAAAACACGACAATTCTGTCATTTAGACAATTAGACATTTCTGAACCTGTATGACTGTCTTTTTTCTGTGGAACACAAAATATGGTATTTTGAATAGATGGATGGATGATAGCATGATGGTAGATATTGATGAAAGCAGATGTCTTTGTCGATAGTCACGATAGGCTCATTCTTCTTTTCATGTATAAAACTATTATTATTATTAGATGGCCTATACTGTAATTATTAGGCTATATTATTATCAGATTGCCCCATTATTTCACATCAGCGCCGATATGCAAATGAGGCTTCTCCTTCTAATTGGAAATGTTGTAAAAATGAACTCTAAAACTAAGGCCACATCACAGGGTAATTAACCTTTATTTACAAATTATGCCAAGAGTGCTAAAAGAGACATTTTTTTTTTTTTTTAACTATGAATAAAAATGACAAAACTGCATCGTCACTAGCATTTAATTTCTTTACAGCACATTACCAAAAAACATTGATGCTTATTCATCATCATCGTTATAATAAATAATATGCAGTTAATAAGTCATCAGTCTTAAACAGAACTCATCATGGGGTTTATGTATCCCTTCAATTTAACTTTACTCCAAAATTATGAATCAAGGCTACCTGAAAATACTTTTATCTTAAACATGTTTGTTTGTGTCCAATATTTGCTGTTAAACTGTTGGTCTTTAAAATGAATCTACGTTTGATTTTCGCCCAGGCTGATTTTTAGACTAATAACTTCCACACCGATGCGGCAAACTTGTCAGGACACATGGTCCTAATAGTGATGTATGAATGCTGTATCAAAATATTTTTATATTTAACAATGTCAGTTTTTCAGTACAGTATGTTATATCATTTATTGGTGCTTCCTGCCTCTCTCTCTCTCCCTCTCTCTCTTACGCATGCATGCTTGAAAATCACCAAATAGTTTATGGACTAGCCTGTGACAAGTACAGAGAGTCTCTCTCTTGCCCCCATCCACCCCTAAATGATAATATCGTATATCTGGTGCTCCTACAGGCTCACGATATGAAAAATGACCATATCGCCCAACACTAGTCGGGAACCGAATAGTTTGGTTTACTATAGACTTCCACACAAAAAATTAAATGGAACTCAATGGGAACCAAATTTCTTTGGTTACCAACATTCTTCAAAATATCTTCTTTTGAAATTCCTAAAGTTTTTGTTGACATGTGAGTGAGTAAATGATGTGGGTATCATTCCTTTAAGGATTTCTTTCTAGTGTTCTTTCAGCTCTAATATTGTGGCCTGCTTCCTATTTGAATATGTTTTAAATGCTATTTATTTCTGTGACGTAAAGCTGACTTTTTTGTATAATTACTCCAGTCTTCAGTCTCATACGATTCTTCACAAATTATTCAGTGTTGATTTGACGCTCAATAAGCATTTCTTATTGAATTTATCAATGTTAAAAAACATTGTGGTACTTGATATTTGTTTATGGACACTATGACACATTTTTCCCCGGGGTTCTTGAACAGAAAACAACAGCATTTACTTGAAATAGAAACGTTTGTCCACCTTTGTCTATCTAGTGATGGTTCTCTTTTAATCATTTTTTTGTGGCTTTGCAGAGTATTAATGTCTAGTTTTTGGGACCAGTCTTTGGGATTGGTACACATGTGTGAACAAATACAGATTTCCTTTAACCACTGCATGAGTGGAGCTTTGCTGGAAATGTCCAGTTGTTTATTTTGTTACTTTTAACAAGTAACAAAATCTCATCTTTTAATGATTATTATTATTATATTTTTATATTTTTCAGGAAATTCAAACAATAAACCTTTACTTCAGTTTAAAGGTCATACCTTCCACTTTACTACTAGTTTTAACATGATATAAGCATGAATGGACATGGCATGCCTCATATAATCAGAAAGACATCAATAAAACAGTTTGTAAGAATGTTTTAAAGCAATTGGTCATTAGTGACCAAAGCCTAGAGCAGAGCATTATGTGAAGTAATAGGCTGGATATTCATTATATTTTACTTAATTATTAAATGCATGTTTAAATAAATCGGTTATGAAAGAAGTTATGACAGGCACTGTGTAAATAGATCTATTTCAACAACAGATAGAAATTTGATCATTTAGATGTTAATTTAAGAACTGCATTATGTGCAATTTGCATGCTTGCATACATGTTGATTATTATATTTAAAAATAAATAGTAATTAAATTTAAGTTTGGGCTCTTAATTTTAACCTTACAGTAATGTAAAAAGGCTCCCTATAGTTTAGAGCGTAAGCTGGGCTAGAATTTTATAGGAAAATGTTAATTATAATTACATTTATTTAAAGAATGAGAAGTTTGTTTAATATTATCAATATAGTTAAGCTAATTACAGTAACGCATAAAGAAAAAAAGTAAAACTTAACAGAACAATTCTCAACAATATCAGTATCAGTAAGACTTCAAGACAGTCATGTTTAGATGGTGTCTACCTAGAAAAGTCTCTGCTCCACTGACCCTCAGCTAAATTACCTCACTAAACAAGTCATTCAGGGGGTTGATAAAGGCCAGAAAAGTCAATTAATGTGGTTAATAAGATGAGTTCGCTAATACAAACAGTCCTTTTTATGAAGTAAGCACTGGACTGCTTGACACTTCCCAAAACCCACACACATCTCTGCAGGCCAGGCTTGAGTGAGTCTCGTTATTAACCCAAAAGGTACTTTATTAATCACACCACTAGCTAAAGAAACAATCACCCATAATCCATTTGAGCAAGATTAAGTTTAATCTAAATGCCAAAACATTACCTAACTGAAGGAGGCAGGATATGCTCTGACTCTTTACGGGATCCTGAGCAATGAGAACATTGAGAACCAGTTATTGGTAAAGAAGCCAATGAGGTGGGGGAGGATTATGACTGTGAAAATTCAATAAATGCTAATTAGGCTCTCGTGAAGCTTCACCAGCCTCGATCTCTACATCTCTAATGCTAGTTATATTATGAAATACACTACTACAAAATAAATGGTTGCTGCACACTTATGTTCTGTAACTCCAAATCTATTGCATAAATATAGTGTAAATGTTATGAACACTTGCTTAAGATGACGTGAGTTTTAAAGGCATGATATATAGTTGCATATGAGACTGTAAATTCTGCTTGCCTCCAAGTATTTATGTCTTCACCAGTAGTTTTCTTTTAATTTAATAAAAATTAGTTGCCTCTTCTGAAATCAAGCCATTCTCAAGTGCATGTCGGTGTGGTGTCACAGTGACAGAGGCCACTCCCACAATACAGTAGTTGATTGACAGCAGCATGTCACCCAGACTGAATTGGTGTTTTACTTCAGACTCGCCCAGAGTGAGTCGTCATTAGACTGAGACGCAGAGACAAGCAAGACTCGTTCAATGTATTATTGAACATAGCAGAATTGATTTACCCCCGACATCTGACGCCAGTTTCACACAGCACGCGTCAGTGCGTCTGAAAGCACTTGTCCGTTAACATGGGCGACGAAAAAAATATGCGCTGCTTACGCCATGCTGACGCGTGCAGTGTAAAACCTGCGCGAGTGACTGAAGACGCGGAGGATTAACATTACATTTGGTTCTGAAGGGAAATGCGCATTTGATCAACAGAAATGCGTTTAGGTTCATGCGAATCATTCATGAGCCAGCCTCACCTACAGAAGCAGTGAGTATTATGTCTTTTAATAAATCTTTGCAAATCGCCTTTCCTAATAATGTGCTAATTAGGAAGTGTTAATTAGAAAGATGCTTCGAGAGTGCTTTAGAAAAGAGGGGCGGGGTCAGCGGAGCTCGTGAAGATTTAAAGGGGAAGTACACAGAAGAGAGTGATTTCTAAAGAGCTGCTTTGACAGGGTAAAATTCACATTTTTTAAACTATCTTTGAGAAATTTTAAAATAAACTATAATACAAACTTTCCATTAAGACCCTAAAGAATCATATACGCTAGTGGAAAATTGGCTTTGTATGACTTTGTATGATAAATTTCTATGTATAAATGTGTATCCTGCAAAAGTACTTCAAATTGGAAATGTAAACCAAATATACAGGATGTTTGCTAAAAAAAAACAATCAATGGAAAAGATACTTAGATTTTGATTGATACATATATGAATTTTGAGAAAATTTGAGACCTAACAGCAGACTAAGGGGCTTTTTAAATGTGGTTTTCCATTTGACCACACTAGTTTTCTATAGTTCTTCTTCTATGTAAACAGACACTAGATGGGCATATTTGACCAAAACGTCCCTGAAGTTTCCCAAACTCCACCTGTTTTCTTCCTCAAAATATAAGTCACTGTATCTTTTCCAACGAGATATTACTTACCATTTCTTTCAGCCAATGACTCAAGCCAATGCTCAAGTTAATAGAATTTCAGCTTCTAAAACAACTTTGCGCCTTTCCCCCATTCCAATGCCCACGTTTTTAACTGCAAACAAATCATTCTGTCACATGGAAATACACGTGTTCAAATGTGAGGTTAAAATGTAATACAAAGCAATGGAGAACACATATATTTATCGAAACTTATGTAATCGTTTTCTAAGCCGCCCCTTCTTATTCTGTCTTGTAGTTGATATCTGTGAATTGTTTCATGGATGCAGGAGAGAGAGCAAGATGATTGTGCTGATGAGGGAAGCCCCCGGTCCGAGTTCCCTAGGTAACCCTGTGGAGAGTGGGCAGAGCGGGGGGCGACTGATGCCTGACTCATTTGGAGGAAATCCTGGAACACAGCGACTGCCCACTCCAGCACACCCCCGGCTTCATCAGCAAACAAACACACACAACACACTGTCCTTTACACACACACACACACACACACGCTGGCATTTCATCCCCTAGGCAGCAGGGGAAACCCTGTGTGTGTGTGTGTGTGTGAGTCATACCTGCACAGATGATAAGAGAGATACAGTGAAGCTGAGAGTGCACTGGAGTGACACCGATAAGCATTTGCTGACTAACAGGAAGAGAGTGAGGCACATGAGCTTAAAATTGAGACATGCATAACTGGCAAATTATCTTAGCTTCCTTCTTTCTTTCTTTCTTTCTTTCTTTCTTTCTTTCTTTCAAAACGGCAAAGTTTATTTTGTAGCATTTATTTTTACCTTACTTGCTAAATGACTCCCAAACAATTCATGCAATGATTCGTTCATTATCATTTAATCATGCCTGTGGCTGATAAAGCAGTGTTTGTGAATACCGGGGAAACCACTATTTTTACTGCTCCAAAATTGGCATCTTGTGGCAAAGAATGAATTTGCATTTTCATTCAGACAAACAAGAAAAGATCAACAAGTGGGCCGACGATATGCTAATGATTCTTGTTGACGTCAACATGAAACGGCCTGGGATTGGTTTTAAAAATGACTTGTTTCTATGTTTCAAAGTTGATTTTCTTTTGAGAGACAGCAATTTCATACACGGTGCACTTTCAGATTTAAAACTTTGCAGGATGTTTTCATTCACTTAGGGTGCTTTCACACCTGCCTTATTTAGAGCATTTTGAATCACACTAGTTCGTTATCCCTCTTGGTGTGATTTGTTTGGGCAGGTGAGAATGCAGCAATCACACTCGGGTGCGCATCAAAGATGGACGAAAGAAGCGTACCGAGATCTCCTTGAAGAGGAGCAGCAGCTAAAGGACATGACAAAGCGACAGTTAAAAAATATTAGAAAAACTTGTGTCAGTATGCCATAAATAGAACACAGCATTAGTTTTCTGTCGGGAATTTGTTGCACCGTGCAAGTAAAATAGGTTCTATTGTATTTTGTCGTGTCGCACTGCTTGCGTCCAGTGTAGACGCGGTAAAAAACTCTCAAGAACAGCGCAGTCTTCAGCATTGTTTAGCAAACATCTCAGAGAAAGAGCACTGTTGGACTTTTCCCGCACGCTCCTTTTTACAAATCAAAACACAGTTTAGGAAATGCATTCAAAGACACATTTGGCCCACAAGTGAAGCGGATGTTGTCATGTGACTGCATTTTGGTTCGTTTCAGCTTGTCTGGTCCAGAGCAAACAGTGTGGTCTAAAATCGACCAGCTGCGATGCCAGCGTCTGTTGTTTCATGTTTGCCCGCAAACGCGGCTGATATCCCCTTCTCAGGTACTTTACTTGATCTTCCATAATAGATAGGAGGGGACACACAACTAGTAAAATTGGATTTGCTGGGAATCCTTCTAAATGCTGACAAAGGGTCGGCCAGGCTTGGAAATGAATACTCTTTCCAAATCCCGTCGGCAAACATGCTAAAATATCTCTTTTTGTCTCCACTAAGTGCCTCAAGAAAACTCCTGGACATCTCTTAAAGATTGTATGCCGTGAATAGGGGTGGGACGATACAGGTAACTCACGATTCAATTCTGTGGCGATATATGGCCCACGATAATGATAATATCGA
>JAUCNO010001851.1:10532058-10547774 GCA_032353835.1 Enteromius viviparus
AGCCTAACGTTACCATGGTAAAATAATTTGTTCTTCGCGTATATTTTGGCAACCTCTAGTCAACGGAGAGGGGGAGGAGGAGACACCGCTCAGCAGTATTTTGAAAGTGATTGCAGTACCAGTTTTGGCCATTTCTTACATACTGCTCCTTTAAGACATAAATGCAGTTGTATTAGTTCATATTTAACTTATTCCTTTAATATCTGTCTGTTAGTGATTAGCATGAACTGCCAAGACACACTATTGTGACTGAGACATTGACTCTAAATGAAGAACAGTGAACGGGAGGGTGTGTGTGTGATTGAGAGATGAGTGTATGCAGGTGTGTCAGGGTCAGTTTGGACTTTGTGAAAGGGAAAAACGCTGACAATGTCATTCAGTCAAGCCCACACAAACACAATGGCCCCAAAAACAACTGGGACAGTTTATTTTCACTATTATCAATCAGTAAGAGACAGCAGAGTATGTGCTTAGTATGTCGTAAAACTAACCTATATCCCTCCAGGGGGGTTAACACATGTTCTCTGAAGCAACGGAAATATTTCTAGTTTATTATAACCCAAATAATTGACTTCTGGCAACCGCGTCCCAGAGAGCGCCATCAGAAAACTGCTTGGTTTGCACTATATGGAACATCAAAGCAAACGGCATCTGCATAAAAAGAATAAATTCATTTTTTATGTATATTTCATTTAAAAGCCTTCATAATATATTGCTTGTTTACACATTCCTTAGGCAAAATACTGATTAAGAACATGATTTTTTGGACTGGAAAGAGAACTTGAAATCAATTCAAGTGTTTTCATAATAATAATTATAATGTTGCAAAACTCCTGTGCAAGATTACCGTTAATAATTATTTGATTCGCCAACAGCTCTTGGGTGATGTGATACTGCAATCTGTGGGTGGACTATTAGGGTGAAAAGTAAATAAGGATTTTTCACCTAGCGGTTTATTTACATGAGCAAACTACTCTCTGTCGCTAATGACTCTGCCTTTTGTTTCTGTCGGCAGAGCAAACAAAACATCCGCTTTCATGTGCGGAGAAAGAGAGAGCGAGAGAAAGAGAGACTCAAATCAGGCAGAGCAAGACACAGGAGCGTTGTGATCTGGAGGAAAAGTCCGTTTGAGGCAGAACAAGCTGTTCGGGGATTGTTTTTTGGTAGTATTCCATGAGCAGGAGGGAATTGAGAGACAGAACGGGTCAGGCGGGCTGAGTGTGGAGCTACAGGGGCATTTCAGCTCCCCATTCCCCTCTTCCATCACCATCTGCTCCAACAGAATTAATAACTTCATTACCAATTCAATCTGCATCGGCTTCCTTAAATGAAAAAAATCAACAGGCGTCCGCTGTGGAAATACAGTGAATACTTTGGAAGTTTTTTCACTCTTGCAGAGGCTACGGTTAACAATCACATGCGTAGTTCAGACAGTACTGTCATTTACCTAAACGATCACATCTTTTATGATACTCTGTTCTCTAGACAGGACTCGGATCCCTCCTGTAACTTAATCAAAATGAATTTAAAAAATGTAATTGATGTAATCTTCTTCTTTATCAAGAGTGCATTTAATAAAGAGTTCAATTTTTTGTATTTTTTTCAGAGATCAATTCTCTAAGATGATTAATTCATTCATAATATTTAATATGACAATGTGAATATATAACTATATTGTACTAGCTGATATTATTTATATGTGATATTATAATAGTACTATTCTAAAATTATTATTTAATAATGTTGGGTTCACAATTGGGATGTTTTGTTTCTTTTGAAAACATCACAACATTTAAACAATTATCTTTATATTGTATAAATAATTATTTATATACTATACTACTATTAATAATAAATGATAATAATATTATTATTCAACTATCTAGCCATCTATTGTAATAATATTCATTTAATACTAATAATATTTTAGTATTTCTACTACTACTAATAATAATACTAATACCAATAATAAATGATAATAATAGTAAACAAACAAAAAACATAGCTTGAGCTGTAAGGGGTCAATATTGATTAACAGAAAATCTTTGAATTTTTTTGCCAGTGTAATAGTTAGGATATTTATAGCATCTGACATCTGATCAGAAAAACAACAGCGTGATAATTTGAGCTGTCATTCACGTTACTTAGGGTTAGGGTTAAGTATAGGCAATACTTGTAGAGATGCTGGCTTTAACAAGCAAATAATTTTGCGGAGCAAAAAAACCAACATGCACAAACAAAATGAGTGATAAAGTGGAAAGCTGCATTAAATATAATCATGATCTTGAACACAAAATGGCAATCCAAAGCCAAAGTCAAGAGCTCTTGAATTGCCACAAAAGTCTCAGACTACGGTTAACAGGATCTTGAGAGGCATGAATGGCTGGTTGGAGAAAAGCAGGACTGCTCAGGCCTGAGCCAGGAACAGTTCAAGTGCCAGAGTGCAGACCGGTTGCATGGTAACTGTTGGATGAAGAGCAGAAGAGCATAAGATGATGTGTTACTGAGGGAGAAACGCTCCGCACAATGACACAAATGTGTGGAGTGGGCTCTCTGGTTTGCGAAGAGTGCCAGAAATCTCGAGTGGTGACTGGAGATGGCGACTGACTGCGAGTGGCGAGTTGGCAGCGGTACGAGAGGAAGGGTCCATCTGCACACATGCTGCCAAACAGAGGAAATGACAAACTAAATATGGTTCCAATAAAGTGTTAGAAATACCTCCTTCAGACAGACAAAGGTCGAGGCAAAACTTGTATGAGCCCTGATGACAAAATCAGTAATAACACAGGACTGTATAAGACACTGCATACAAGAGAACGCATAAATACTTGCATATCAGCCAGAGAAGGTGAATGAATCCATCAATGAATGAGATTTGAAAATAGATGCTGCTTGTTTTCATCGCTGCCATTATACTAGGATGTCTAGTTGCTAGAGAATTTCTGAGTGGTTGCTAAGATGGTTTTGAATACATTGCATTTTCTTTCAATGCAAGCCTAAAAGGATTGATCTGGCTCTTTTATTGTCTGACCAAGCAAAAATGTTCTAAACACTAAAGGCACAAAACAAAGCCCAAATTTTGAAAGAAAGGAACTTTGTGGGTAAAAAGGTTATTCAATGTCTTACTATTGGTCAACAAGTTAAAATACAGGAATCCTTTTCACACTAACAGAAAACTCTTGATCACAGATTCCCTTATTTTGACGGCAACATTTTACAGTAAATGTGACCGAATAATTTGAGTTATTATTCTACTGTATGTTCATTTCCTAATGATGTAATAAACAAGCTTATGTGAACAAACATGTATATTCCATAACAAATTCTGGAGCAGCCTCGGAGTATGTATTTTTAATACTGCCACAATTGATTTGCTTTTATTAATTTGATTATTTAAGATTTCACTTCATTATAGTCTCATCTGGTCTGGTGTAGAAATTTCGATGTCATGTCTGATCTAATTGGCGTTGCCTTGTTGTTTACTCTACCGATTGGAGCAAAACTCTAGCAATATTTATAAACTGTTGATCCAAAAATACAGTGCTAACATTAACTGTGACTGCGACTAAAGGTTGTTTTCCCCCTCATAAGACACAGCGATCTGCCACTGCACTTGCTATTATATTTTATCTTTACAGAAGCTTATGTGACGCTTCTAAAACATCCAGCGACGTGGCTGGTAAACACAGCATTGACTAGAGTGGTCACAATCAGCTCTGTACTGTAAAAACTGTGAAAATGCTACTGTAACAACTTCAAATTCAAATTTAGTTTGAATTTGATGTTTAGGAACCATGTTTTTTCTTATCAGTTATGTTTATTAGGGTTGTGGGTCACATATAATGTTGTTATTAATTATCAAAACATTAATAACAAAGAAGCCCTTTATAATTGGCTATGTCCGTTTTTAATGTTTTGCTAAATATTACTTTTTTGGGAGCATAAAACCTTTTATACATTTTTTTTTTTTTTTTTTTTTTTACATTTTTTTGCAATATATGGTAGTTTTTGAAAAATTTACGATTTTCCATTAAGCGTATTTTCAATTCAGTTTAAATTTATAGGGTAATGAAGCTAATGACAATTTTCCAATACCTTTACTCTCTCTGTTCCTCTCTGGTGGAATGAGCTGCCAGCCTCAAACTCAACTACTCAGATCATCACATCTTTCAAGAAGCAGCTGAAGATGCCTTTTCTGCAAACACTTAACCACCCTAAAAAAAAAAACAGTACTCTTACCTGTTCTTTCTCTTTTCTGCATTTCTCCACTGCTCTAGCTTTATTCCTAATGCACCTTTTTAATGAACATGGCAATTTATATTTTAAACAATGTTGGCTCTATGACAAATTGTGTTTTCTAAATTCATAAATGTTAATAAGTTCATAATTGGACATAAACTTGAAATGCAGAATTAAGGTACTGAATATGAAACACTTCCATTGTAACAAATAACAAAATAATAGATAAGAAAACCTTCAGTCAGATCTATCTACTCAAGTTGAAGTAGAAATCTAATTTAAGCTCAGTTTGAGTAAAACTATGTTACCTAAGCTAATTTCCAACAACTAATAAAGCTGTGCAATTATTCTAAAAACACACATAACACATTTTATATAGCTAAACACAGTTGCAGCGATACCTACACAGGAATACCTACACTGAATTTCCAACAACAGATAATGTGATTTTTTTTGTTTTGCTTTTAATGCACCTCCATTTTTAGTTCCTCATAAAAACTAAGATAGATGTAATGTTTCGACATCCCATGAGTCAAAGCCAGGTTTAGCATGGAAACCAAAACGTGTTCTCTGACATGAGTTTGGATAGAAGAGTGAAAATGAAAAACAACTTTTGCTCTCCTTTCGTGTTTGCATGCAATACACAAAAGACATTACGTTTGCTTGTACGGGGGAGTAACAAGCCAAATCAGGGTTGTAATTTAATTTCTAAAAAAAGGAATTACAGGGCAGATTCCTAAATAAGGTGTTGGAGTGAGAGGGGAATTGTTCATTTGTGTGGCACCTGCTTCAGTCTGAAGCCCAGGAGTATTCCAGGACAGATAATTCCACACATTCACACGGGATGTTATTATAACTTCTGCGAGGTTAGAGGAAGTCACCGCGGCAATTACTCACCTCCCACCAGCCTCATTAAACCTCTGACCAACCACGGCTCCTCGTCATACACACAGAGCAACGAGACGGCCAATCAGGGAGCAGACAGGCGGCATGCCGCCGCCCACACAGTGACAGGGTATTGAGAGGTTGTCTGTCTGAGCACCTGAAATACATTTGTTTATTCACAATGTGTCGCCTGGCCAGACGGGGAGGAGGCTCGTCTTTTCTCTGTGAGATGAAGAGGAGGGCAGGGCTGAACTAGCGCTGAAGACGGCCTCGCTTCCAGGGACTGTGATCATATGCTGCTTTTAGCAAATGCATCTGTATGGTGATTTACGAGTAAAACGCCCGCCGAATGACAAAGTGTTGCTGTTTTGTCACCCTGTGCTTTTTTATAGATATATCCTGTCATGAAACCACAGTAAAATGGTACAATTAAAGGGACAGTCCACCCAGAGATGACAATTCGATGTGACATTTCAAACATTTCAAAGAACAAAATTGGTCCTTTGTGCTCAAATACATCTGTCATTTGTGTGATTTGTATATCGCATTTGGCAACCCAAATCAGCATGGATATCGTAAACTAAAACTCAAAAAAAAAGCTTGAAAGCTTGAAATAAAGTTTCAAATTAAAGTACTAAAATCACATAAGTATATAACAAAAATTACAACAATTTGAACTAAAATTAAAATATCAATTTGAACATAAAAATAAAGCTAAGTGACTGAAGCAGCAACAAACACAAAATCAGCAATAGAAATAAAAAGAGAAAGAAATGACAATGAATAAATGATGACATAATTCTCATATTTTCATATTTCAGTTATTAAAAATAAATGAAAGGGAATGCAAGGAATGGAGAGAGATTTAGAAAAATATAATGCCTTTAATGCATATATATATACATACAGTATATGTCACTTCCAGGACAACCAGGTTTAAAAAAAGGGACAACAGCCATAGTAGGCCAGTTACACTCTCTTTCCCTTTGCCTTGTCTAAAGGAGAACTGACGAGCAATCATTCCCGTTACACCGGAGAACCGTTCGCCCACATGATTGTCACAAACACTTCTAAACAGAAAAGCTTGAATGTCAAGTAAGGAAATTCATTCTTACAAACTTCATTTTTGGTTTAGTGACTTGTGCATCAGTCATTTTTCATATATTTCTGAGTTGTACCAACTTTACTGAACCATAAGGGACCACAGCTAGAAAATCTGAGATAGAAAGCGCATGTAAAAAAATAGCCTTGCGAGATTAAGAAAGGAGGACAGAATATTGACTTAATATTGAGCAATTAAAGTGTGTCTCATCTGCGGTTGTTTAAACACGGCGTCCCCATGCACAGCCTGATGAATCTGCCTCTAGATCCCGCCGGAGCGGAGCGCTGATGACTAACATGATATTTTTACTCAGTAATTATGTAACTCATCGGAAACGCAGCACAAGTGTGAAGCACATGGAAGATGCAGATACGGTCCACGCGATCCAGGAATTGTTTGCCCACCAAAGTGTTTCTGACACCTTTTGCTTTGCACATTATGTCCAGGATTGTCCGTGCCAAAGCGCTGCTTTAAGCAACCTTTATTTTAAGGCTTTGTTCTTGGTAATATGCAGATTAAATACATTGACTTGCATTAACAGAGCTGAAGATTGATTATAGCAAAAGAAGAGCACTCACGAAGTCGCAGAGGCTACCACACGACTGTAAAGCATCGCATTAGGAAGAGACGGCAAGAGCGTTTTAAAGATGTTTTTGGGAGATGTGACGTACCTTAATGTCAACCAGTAACCAGTGTCTCCAGTAAGCTCGAGAGGGTTTCTGACGACTAGGAGCATCTGGATCCACCATTAATAGAGTGTATTTCTTCTCCTAAAAAGAAAGAAAGAACAGGGTTTATCTTGTGACAGCTACATTCTTTTAAACAGATGTGAAAACAAAACAAAACATGAATATATGAATCATAAACATCATTACACAAAAATTATAACATAATATAATAAAATATAATTATCAGAAACTGACATTATTCATTTTAACCGTTCAAGAATTGATTCTTTAAGTTTGGTTACATCCTTCATAGTAGTGTAATAACACGCATGTTTTAAATAATAAATAAATTACACGTGTTTTGTTCACTGTCCTCCTGCTAATTCCTTTAGAAACATCAGTTACAACTATCGCTGAAAACCCAGCGTTTTTAGCAAGTGACGTACAGAAGAAAACTTTAATTAGTTACTGATATTCTCAGACCACCTTCCATTCTCACACATTCACCAAATCACAATCTGTCTGCGAAGTTTTCTTTACTTTCTCTCCCTCTCTCTCTCTCTTTTTTTTTATGAAAAACACTTCTCCATAAACAACCTGGCACATATTTTGGGTGCTACACATTAACAATGACTGACCAACTTAATTGCTCCAACTACTCATCTTCGCAAGTCCCCTTAAAGTTGAAGAACTGGGAGAGCAGATTGAATTATTGCGTGAGCACATTTGTCATCCCTGGTGCAGAGCCCAAAATCTGCCAGACCATATGATAGCGTTATTATTATACGCCTCTCTGAAGAAAACAGTGCTGTCAATCATGATTGTTGCCATGCAACAATAGCCCCTCCCCACAACATCAAGACTAAGACAGAGACAAAAGTGAAACGCTGTATAAATTAAACCCATATGGCGTATAAAGGAAACTAAAATTCATTACAAAAATGACCAATTAGATGACTTCAATTAGAATAAAATTAAGTTTCCATTATATAGCATATAAATTATACAATTTTACAATAAAGCCATACAATATTAAAAAGAGGTCATATTTAAAATTATTTTTTTTTTTCAGATTTTTCTTCTGCAGCCTCAAGACAATTTATAATCAACTTTAATCAGACAAGCCTATGTCTAAGCAACTAAAGCATGCAAATAAAGCCCCCTGATTTTCGAAGGTCTCTAGAGCCTAAATCCTCTGCTCACCTGACACAAAGCAATAAGCTCAAACAACCATAAGCCTAATAATCGGATGATGTTTAAGTTAAGTGATAGCAGCTCCGGGCGATATTCAAAGAGGCAGAACAATGCTGCCTCCTCCACGGGCTGTCACTGTAAACCTTGACTGGATCTCACTGATCTGACCCCCTGTGGACAGATTAAATACCCTCCTCACACCTGTTGCCAAAAATACGATTCTTATCCAAACGGCCATGATGAAGAGTTAAAACCTTTGCAAATGAATAAATGATTAGTAATACTTGGTAAACCAACACTTAAATAAAGCTCAGGAGTTTAATGTTACACTGCATACACCTTTAATTGTACTGTAATTGGGGGCTCGTCCGGGATATGGAGCGTAAAAAATATATACACTGTACACAAATATATTATGCAAACAAAAACTTTACTTTGGATGCTATTTATCATGACAAATCATTTGACCGCCCTAGACAAAACATGAAAACAATACAGATTACAGCACTGATCCAACACAAAATATAGCCTATTTCTTTTATGTAATTATTAAAAAATTATTATGATTTACATGAACAAATTAGTATCAGAAACTTGTTTTAATATACAACAGCCTCTGTTGTACTGAAATTTAAAAGCTTACCAAACATCATCTCAAATTAAGTTTCATGTTTGTACTGTAGTTGTTCATTGTTGTCATTTCCCCACGTGCTCTTTGTTTTTTCCCTGTGAGCTAGTTCTGTTTAATTAGTGATTCTGTTCAGGTGTGTCTCGTTTGTTATCAGTGATTGTCTTCCCTTCATAAGTTGGTTTCTGTCCTTCAGTTCTTTTCCGTTCTCGTCGATGTATGCTGCATGTAAAACTGATCTTTGTTGTTCTTTTTGTATAATAAATGATGTTAAACTGCTCCAGCACTTCTCTACCTCACACTAGTGTGCCAGTAGTCAGTTATGTCTCTGAATAAATGGAAAAAAAAATGTATGTTTTGATTAAGCAACATCTATTTCAGACTCTTTAAGATCACAGGAATATTTGTATACAAGGCATACAGCACTGTGCAAAAGGCCACTAGTATTTTCACCAACAACAAATGGTTTAAAGTGGGTTATTTCTATCTTTTGTGGTAGCGTGTCAGTTGGAAATATAAGTTTACATTTCCAAACATTATTTTTGCCATTCAATGTAATAATGATAATATAATAATTGTAATAATAAAGATTATTGTCTGACAACAGCAAGTGCTCCACACAGATATCTGATCTGATCATCATCCAGTCTGTCTGGAATCACATCAAGTAACAGAACAAACTGAGACAGACTCAATCCAGAAGAACTGTGACAACATCTCCAAGATGAAGAAAAGAAAAAAAAAAAACTACCTGGAAAGCTACCTGAAAAACAATGGGCAAGTGTACCTTGGAACAGAGCTGTAACCCCAAATATTTATTTGACTTGTTAATAGAATTTAATTGATAAATCTATTTCTTATCATTATTTTTGAAAGCATCTTAATTTTACAGCATTTTTACACAAGTGTCTAAAACTTTAGCTTTGATGCATCTTAAGAGTCGTTGCCACAGTTCTTCTGGATTTTTCTGGAGAATTCCTCACTTAAAAAAACAAACAAAAAACATTTATATGCCTAGGGTGCAATATAAGGATGTAAAGGATACTTCGGATTTAAAAAACTCTAATTCATGACGATTAAGCAATTGATCGAATTTCAGGAGGAGCACGCACGAACGATCGCAGCTGCCACCAATCTCCTTATTACTGATAACCCCGTGAATCTCCTCTCCTCCGCCTTAAATACCGCTCACTCCCTATCCTCGGCTTCTGCGTTTTTTGTCTCCGCGAGCCGGCAGCACAGCAGTTTTCACCGCCGCCAAACTTAGCTTGCTTTCTGCTTCGCCCCAAACGCTCTCGCGGTCTCCAGCTATAGCATTTCTTACAGCTTAGCTTGCATGTCCAGGCTCTAATACGTTACCGGCTGCATATTAGCCCTAACCGGCATTCAAAGAAGCGGTCTAATTTCAATGGAATTTCTTCTGTCAAATTACAAGGTAACTGTACTAATGGTACAGTACCTGTAGATCAATAGCATGCATCATAACACTTGGCTGGCTTATGCTAGACTTATGCTCCTTTTACAAACTATAAAAAATTTATATTAGCATACTGTTCTTCTGCCCATTACCTTCTAAAGTAGTAAGGTGAAGCAACAGGCTTTTCAGTCTAGAACCGCATTCTTTTCTAATCGATAATATTTGCATAAAACAAGCATTGCAAGTACATACTGTACACGCAAGCTTCAGATTCTCAGTACAATTGAGCACCGGCCGAATTCAGCTCCTACTCTTATCATTTATTTCCTCCACCAAGATCTACTCGAATTAGGATATTCCTTCACTAGTATAGTCTACTCCCAGGTTCATTTTTGCTAGGCCACCGCATGCATGGCAAATAAATCAGATTGCTGACACTCTCTCTCGTTGCAGATGGCAAGACATCAGCTTCAGATATCGATTGCTTATCCAACGCCGGCTCCTTGCTATTAGCTGCTTAAGGCTGATTTGCTAAGACTGATTTTTTCCTTGCCTACATGAACCTCCTACATATCCTTTCTTAACTGTTCAATCAAAGGGTATTTCAGCGGGTTACAGTTTTTGCTTAAATTAATTTCGGCCGCTCAGCTGAACACCTCGCTAGTTTACAGATTGCTCTCTTACTTATAGGAATCCAAAAATCGAATCCTCCTAAACCCATTTCCAGATTGCCAATGAAATATTATCAATCTGCTTCCACAAATTCGCTCCGGCTATAATTTTGTGCACACCGATCGTACCCTCGACGCTGTTTATTTAAGCGTTCTTCGGCCTTCTTAGTTGTTAAGAATTTACAGTCTAATTGCGGTCCAAAAAAATCTTCAAAGCTTCTGTTTCCTTTTCATAAAATAAGTAAAACTGACCAGGTTTAAAAAAAAAAAACATTTTTGGCCTCCCCCTGGCCTTTCCGGCCCCCTGGCCATTCCCATCTGCTGCCAGGCCCTCTCGGCCTTGCTCCGCCCGCCCATCGCGGTCTCTCTCTGGCCGTTTTGACCACCGCCTGGTCTCTCTCTGGCCGTTATATTGCCTGCCACGGTCTTCTCTGGCCGTTTTGCCCGCCGCCTGGCCTCTCTTTGGCCAGCACTGCCTACCACAGTCCTCTCTGGCCATTTTTCTGCTGCCTGGCCTCTCTCCGGTCCTGCCTTTGCCTAGTGAGGAACTAGTGAAATACAATTTCATATTAACTTAATGTATGGGAACAGAGGGGAATAGAAATATGGCGGTGAGGCGGCTTCACTTTCATGATGGTTTCAAAGGGGGTGAAGCCGGTCGATGCCTGTGGCACCTCTCTAATCCCGAACAGGACGTAGGGCAAGAGCTGGTCCCAGTCCTTCTTGTCTTCAGACGCCACCCACCGGAGCATTTGCTTTAACGTTTGATTGAACCGTTCTTCCAACCCATCTGTTTGTGGGTGGTAGACTGATGTTTTAATCTGGCCGATTTTCAGCAGCCAGCACAGGTCAGCCATTAGCCGGGTCATGAAGGGGGTTCCCTGGTCAGTCAGGATCTCTGATATAATCCCTACATGACTAGCCAGCAGAAATAGCTTCTGTGCTATTGCCTTGGAGGTGGCCTTTCAAAGGGGGATTACCAGGATGTGCTCATGACCCTGGCTGGACTTCGGCAGTGGCCCCACGATATCCATCCCGATCCGCTCAAAGGGCACCCCTATGTTAGGTAAAGGAATGAGCGGGCTGGGGGAGGTTTTTTCGGTGAGGTGAATTGACAGATGGGGCAGGCCGCACAAAACCTCTTCGCCTCCGCCTCGAGGCCTGGCCAGTGGAACCGGTCCCTGATGCGCCGGGCGGTGTTGTTGGCCTCTAGGTGCCGCTATTATTCTCCACCAGTGTGATCCTGGTGCTAGAGAGCACGACAGACAATCGATGTAGTGAACACAAAACCCCAGAGGGTGGATTTATTGAGACAACAAAGAGGGAGTATTTTAGTATGGTGCAGTTCATGATGATGGTCCTCCCAAGTGACGACGCTTCCTCTTCTCCTTTTAGTCCTCTTCCAGGTGCTCGTGAAATGTGCTCCAGGGGTGAACAGTGTGTGTTCCTTTTATAGCGGTCCAGCCGTGAATGATTGGCCCGGGCAGATGAGTTCCACATGGTGGTCCTTTGTTGCCAGGGCGACACTGATCGGTGCCCGTCACAATATATATATTTTCTTTTATTTACGGTGTTGCACACTTGTCTGCTAAACTTTCATTGTAAGTGCATTACTATAAATGTCTTTCTTTTTTTTTTTTTACAAATTGACTGACAAGTTGTAATTACATTCCATGGTAAGTGACAGCTTGCCACCGATACTGTCAATAGGGCTAATGTTGTAATTAAATGCAAGAATATTTCTTTTGTTTGACTAGAGTACTTCCAATGCACATGCTTCATTGTACATGCATATGTGCAATTACAAAACTTTCATGATTGTGAATAAGTCCAAACTTTTATTCGTTATTTTGTTCTCAACAATCATATTATTGTAAACATCAATACACTACTGACATTATTTTCAGTGTTTCCCCTAATAAATGTGGAGAAAGCACATGCATTATGTGGGTGTGTGTCGCTGGGGTAGAGAATATATGTGTATATGTGTATAATTAATGTGCATTAAGACAGATGGAGGAAGCAAATGCAGAGGAAAGAGAGGACATGGAGGGAAGGTGTGAAGAAATGCAGTCTTCCCCCCACCAGCTGGGACAGGGTATGATTTAGGTATACTCAAAAACAACATAATCTCTTACTATTTTTGGATCTACGTCATTTTCATTTGTCTTTCATGAGCAAGTTCTGATCATTGGTGGACATGATACTTGTCTAAGATGCACTTAAGTCATGTAGGGAGCAGAGTGGCCTACAAATTTAGCAGAACACAATAACACACACTTCCCAGTAACTTATTCCCAGACTCTAGAAAGACCAAGGACCAAAAACAAGTATTCAAGTCACTCTGATTTTCATTTGCTTTTAGAGATTTCACAATAGCATGCTCTATACTGTATCTTACACTGTAATGCAATATTTTTAAATGAAGTTCTGCTGGAGCCATGGCCTAGCTGTTAACATGTTTCAAAGACCAACAGTGTCCCTAGAGGAAAAAATAGTTTATAATGCTGGTTTACCAACAATGGAGATAAGTCCCTGCTGTGTTTCAGGCTTCGGGTTGTGTCTTGGGCTTTTTCTTCGAGTTATTACTGCAATGTTCGTTTGCATGATAAACTGCACCTGGGAATTCATACATTTTGGATTCCTGTAGCCTCTTAGGGCTGGTTCACACAGTTTTTTGCTTTGAAAAACACAAGACATGGCAAAGGAATGGGGAATAAAAGCACAGCCTGGAAATGGATTTAAAAGTTCTAAAAACTTTTTTTTTGTTTGTTTTAAGAAAGCTGTGCCATGCACAAGATGCGAGTGTAACGGTCAAACACATCTATTTAGCAGGTTTACATCGAAAATCCACTGAAAAGTAACATTGATATGGAAAAACATTAGTGATGTCACAGTTTTTTTTGTTTGAAGCCAGCCCAGAACATTTGGGTTTGTGTTGCGTGTAAAGCACAAGAAATATAATATATATTTTATAACTAAAATAAAGGCAACCTTGAGTTAAATCCATATCAAAACATAAATTAATCAATAATACAATTGCAATAATCTTTTCATATAAACAAAGACTTTACCTGTGCTTTTCTTTTTACAGGGTTTCTTGAAGCAAAAACAGAATGATCTGATTTTAGCTTTGTGAAATTATGCATAAACTACAAAAAAGATTGTCAGTCCCGCTTGAGTTACATTTAAAACCTGACCCTTATCTTTCAACTGTATCACGATTCGTTTAACATCCAACTTGAATCATCACATATTTTTATTGATTTCTCAGGGTGCATTGTTACATCCCTATTACAATATCTTTTTTTATTTCAAAAAGTAATAAACAATTTTGTTTACAGTATGATCTTTACCACACTCATAGAAAATAGGTTGAATTTTCCTTACCTGCCAACTGTAGATGCATTACCTCATGCACACTAGACTTGAAGACTAACTAGTGCACAAAATCAAGTGAATTTTACAGTACTACAGACAATCCTAACTATTTATAGTTCCAAATTTTGGCATCACACCAGAACACCAATGAAAGCTCACATCAGAGGTTTTGATTCCTGCCTGGGGGTCTTTTGAACACTGCAGTATAATAGGAGCCATTTGATGTGTACGTGTTATAGTGAGAAACATGGAAAATGAAACATAGAATGTTATAGTAGTAGGTCTGTCCTGTCCTGTCCCGCCATGTGATGTTACAATCTCAAACCGACATATGATCAATTGCTCACTTTTTCAGTTGTGAAAATGAAAACCAATATCTTCTACCAAGAATATATTAATATACTATTCTAAAAGACTGTATTGTCACAAGCCTTAGGGTTTAATTTGGTTTCATCTGTGTATGTTACTATCAACGTTTGGTACCCCCTGACTTCTATTATATGACTGACAGACTGCAGCGGTTTGAGTTAAAAACCTTTGTTTGTGTTCTATTGTAGAAACAAAGTCACTTACATCTTGCATGCCCTGGGAGTAAGCAGATAAACATCACATTTTCATTTTTGGGTGAACTATCCCTTTAAAGTACCATCTTTGTATATGGCCACTATCACATTACCGTTTATGACACTATAGAAACAGTCTCTAAATGTCCAAGTTATTCCAAGAAGCTGCCACAAACATATAGATAATGAAGAAATGGGAAAACAAAGTAGCTAAGATGAAGAAAGCAAAAAAAGTACAGAGAATCCAGGCCCCATTGTGAGTTTATAAGTTCATGGTTTATCCCTGACCCGATACCAAGCCGTGTAGTCCATTCAAAAGCCTATAAATATCCATTCTGCTTTATTCTTCCCTCTCTCTCCATAAACACACACAGACTACCACAAACACACACTTGGGACCCGCAGCTAACGCAACGCAATCAATCCCAAATCCCTCTTTAAGCAGTGAAAACACTTGAACTGTTTGGGTAATTAACAGGTATCTGTGTTGTGATTAAGATACAGAGACGGCTTAAGGATCATCGACTGTAGCTTAGCGCAAGGTTAGCTGATCAATGAGTAAATACTGGGGAAATTGGCCCATTAAAAAAAAAGAGCACCAGTTGAATACTGATCTCAAAAATGGAGAACAATCACAGCCAACAAATGGTGCAAAAGTTTCCAAGATCTCAAAAACCTGGCAAACCTAGAAAGTATATTCTGGCATTATATAGAATGATTCCCAAAAGAGGAATTGTAAAGAATATTATCAATTTGCCTAAACCTGAAACAGTTCTGAAACTTTCACTAGACTGAAAAGGCTGAGCATTGAAATATAACCAGCAATAGGCTTGTGCCGGTATTCAATAATGCGATAAATCGCGGTAATGAATATGCACGATATTGTTATCACGGGCACTTCAAAATACCGTGAAAAATAATAGATCCGAATTTATATTTTTAGAACGCGCATTAGCTTATTTTCCATC
>JAUCNO010001851.1:10568680-10592419 GCA_032353835.1 Enteromius viviparus
TTTAGTAAATAATTAGTTGATCATTAACTAATCACTCATGAATGCCTTGCAACTGAACGTTATTATAAAGTGTTACCAAGACGGTTACTATTCAAAGATCATACAATCCTCATCAGTAATGACGCATTAAGAAATGTACATTGTGTAGGCTAGTACTCTAAATAAAGTTAAATTATAATTTTTGTTGCAGTCAGTAAAGTGTTAATAGTTTTGAACTGAAATAAACGTATTTTAAATATCTGACGTTTTGCTAGGGTAGTTTGCCAGTGTAGGCAGCTCATTAGTGTCACGTAAAGGTGACTCTTGTTTGTTTAGCCTGGCTACACAGTGCCGGACGAGCAGCTTCAAATCCTCTTACGTGGCTCAATCTTTACTCTGGCACTTGCTCTTCCTGCATCATCAGTCATTTGGATATATTAGTTAAATACGTTAGCCCAGTGGCCCACTCTCTTTAAGTCCGATCACATGATCTCGGTTCTGCTTTAGCCTAACCTCAGCAGCGCGTCAGTCCACTGAGCAGCTCTGGAAGTGCACCATCAATGGAGCCCGTACTTCACACACCACGGTATGTACAAAAACTGCAGCTTTTTCAACTTAAGTTTTCTCAGTCGTGCTGGAGACACGATGAAAGTTGCACGAAAACAACATCTATCTCAGATTCTACAAACAACTAATATTGGAAAAGCCAATCTGTTAATGTGGATTTTTGATGATCAAAATAGGTTTAAGAGCAGTGTTTTTCCAAGGTCTTTTAGTAAACATGAATTAGCTTGCAGCTTTTTGATTGTAGCTTTTATCTCTGTCTCTCTCTTTCTCATCCTTAAATGGGGAATTTGCCTTGAGTCGCATTCAATCAATAACAGGAAAATAACAGCTCTTAGACTAAAAGGCAGATTTGCCATTTTAGTTGGAAAGACGTCTGTGTCACACAGACGGAGTGAGAAGATTTGAAAGGATTCAGATGTGAAGAAACGTACAAGAAAGCAATTGTGTCTGACCGGAAATTACCTGCTTGTTCTTAAAATGACAGAGCTGCTGCCATCATTTTTCTACTTCAATATACACTGAACATCCAGAGTGTCGAGGATTTAAAATTACTGTTATTTTTATTTATTTTTAAATATTTCATACTCAAATCTTCTTATTCTGTCAGATGAAATTTAATGGCTTTTTAGTCTGCATTTAAATGCATCTTAAGTGTTTAAATCTTTTAAAACATCTTTTTTAAAGTGCAATCAGAAAGTATTTTTTAACCTTGCTTTCAGAAAATCTTGTAAAATGGAAGTATGGAAGTTTGCTGAAACCATCTATGTTGAGACTACTAAAAGAATTTCTGCTGCAAACTGAGCAGTGGATTTCTACTGTAGTTCGCAGCATGTTTCAAAAACTTGATTAGGAGAGTAAAATCAACTGTATTATTATAAAAATCAGTTTAATGCATCCTTATTGGACAAAATTTACTGACCCAAACTTTTGAACATTGTAAAAACGTATGTTTTTGAGATCAATTAAGTTAGATTTTTAAATTCTGTAGTGTTTCGGGAATTTTCTATTGTTGATGAATGAAGCCTACAGGAAGAAGACTGTTAGTATGAGCAATTGTTGTTATAATGAGCAATTGCTGTGCAAAAGCCAATATTGACCAGTCTTTCTCATTATATCACTTTAAAAAAAGCTCTATTGATTGATAAGTATTCCTTGCCATAAAAGACCTTTACTTGAACCAATATCATAGTAATATGAGGCACCTTTTCACGTGGATCTGCAACCACCCTAACACGCTGGCATCCTAACAGATGCTATGAGGATAGGTTAAAGTGAAACTTGGCATTTATATGATATGTTTGCAAGCTGACGCTCTTATTAGGTTGTGTTTCCAGGCTCTGTGTTTGTTTGAAGTGAAGTTAGCGCTCCAGGACACACTTTAAGCCGAGCGGTGGCCACGATAATCCTACTTGATCAGAAAAAGTGGATTTACAGAGTTTTAACTGCAGTGTCCCAGTTAGCCCGGCCGATGAAAGCCATGAAAGCCCTGTCCTCCGCCAGCTTTTATCTCTCAATTCATTCATCCATCCCTCCGTTTATCCCTGCACCTTCCCCTTTCAGTGCATCTAAAGCTCATCAGAACTGTTTAGCCTCTGGCCTAGGCTAAATTTGAGATAATATATTTGGTTTCACAGTCACACTGTTACATCATGGAGTTCCTAGCATGCACCATTGTAGAAACTTGGGATGTAGCATATTATATATTGTGACAATAGCAAATCACATATGCTTGAATCTACCAAACCGGTCCTAGTGTGGTTTGCGTTGTCTGATCCATCAAAGCATGTTTTAAGTTTGACTTCACGTAAGCATATGAAAATGCTGAAAAACGTCTCTAAAAGAAGCTTTAGGATCAAAACATTTTGAAATGTATCACTAGATGTAATGGCTCTAAGTCACCCAAATGCACAATGCAAGCTAGCAACGTGAAAACTAGAACACTCCCATTATAATCAACAAGGCGTAGACATGGTGTAAATAAGAGATTTATTGTGCAGACGGTTCGTTGATTATAATGGGAGCATTCATAGGAGAACTGCAGGGATCAAACAGTCAAATGAGTGACAGCTTTAGTGATTATAATGGGACCGTTCTGTGCAGTTTGTGCAGTTTGTTCAGAATCTGAATAACACATTTTGTTTTTCATTCTGCTTTTATTTTCAGCCAATTCATCATTGCATGAGGTTGATATATAAAAAATATAGATTTATTTGTTTTACACTTTTTTTATTATTATGTTGTTCCATTCTTTAACATTATCTGCTGTTAATTTGCATATGGCACTCTGAAGTGCGAGAATATGACGTTAGTTCTGACTATAAACTTATTTAACATGTCTAAATTGATCTAACAGAGATATACAGTTGTTCATTTGGTTTTGTTAGGTAAGTTTGTAGAAGTAATTTGATGGGTGGCAGTTTAGCTCATTTGGCAGCTAATTAATTAACTCCACTAATCTGAGGGAATGTTTGTGTGTGTATTAATGTGCCTGGTTGTTTGAGTGTCTGTGTGTGTGTGTGTGTGTGTGTGTGTGTGTGTGTGTGTGTGTGCATGAGTTTGTTTCTATGTGTTACACTAAAGAGAAGGTCAAGAGTATAACAACTGCTGCTGCCTAGTATACTTCACAGGAAGCAGCATGTTTCATAAAGGTGCAGTGCCAATGTGCTGCATTGCAGCATGCATAAGCAGTGAGAAATTGTTTCTTTTAAGATTCTGTGTGCAGTGTGATCAGGTCGGAGGCTCGGTGTCGGACAAATTTAACATCTTTAGCTTTTCATTTGAGGTTTACTTAATAAAGGATTGCTTTCTCTCTGGAGAGAACCTCACATCAATATTCAGCCGCCATTGTAATTATCGCATGCTTGCACATGTTTACTGTATGTAATTTGGTGGGATCTGTTCATTAGTATGAAATAAAAGCAGGGAAGCAAAATCATATTCAGACTTCCTACACTGTTTTCCTTCATAGACATGGTTACAGATAAAGAACGTCCTGCAGAAAAAGTGCTCTTTTATACACCATCATTCATGCTTTAATATACCTTTCAAGTATGTTTTGCAAACATTTCATAATGTATGTTTGTGTGTGCATATATGTTTGATTAAATATGTGTGCGTGTGTGTGTATCCATGCTTATTGTATTAAACAATACACAGGAAGACATGGTGCACATTAAAAGTTTGCAAAAAGCAATAAATCATCTGTTTAAAATGCAATTTAAAAGTTTTAGTACACCTGAAATTGTGCAAAGTTGGATTAATAGACTTCAATTCAGTCAATTGTAGCTGGACATCATCCAGCATATTATTGCTGGTCCAGTAACTATATACAGTATGTTCTTGTATATATGGGGTCATTACCTTGACAAACAGCCCAAGTGTTGTGGTTAATATTGCTACTTTATTAACTGCGATAATCTCTGACCCATACAAGGCTGGACATACAGTACACCCGCAATGAATCAGATATAAAGCCACAGATGTTTTATTTGTTTGTAAAGCAGAACTAGTGGTGGTTATGTACTGTAATCCTTGTTCTGCTTTTCCTGCCTTACAGACATTGCTTCGAGATTGATCTTGCACATTGACTCATAATATAAACCTCTTACTGCTTTGACCAGTAAGCTTAAGACAGAATGCACTAGGCTGTTACATGACTTGCAAAGCCCTTTTCCAGCTGCTGTCTGGAATGTTTCAGCACATTGGACACAAACATTTCTTTTGGCATTATTTAACAAAACTGTGTTATTGTGTTTAAGCTGTTAGATGAAGGTCTTAGAGTTCTTGTGCTTTTGGGTAAAAAATGAACTTTGGATAAAGGACAAAGGCAGGGTTTTAAACTCTAGACAGTGAAATGAAGAAGATGACCACTCAAGATAATAGCCTCATCTTGAATTCATCCACCATCTGTTGTGTCCAGATGGAGGAAGATGGTGTAGACAGTTATGGTAAATCGCTCTGAGGATGGACGGATGGATCAATGGATATTGTTGATGGATAAAAATATATAGATATTATGCATGGATGGATGGGTGGATGAATATTGTAGATGAGATACTGTAGTATTGTAGATGTAGTATTGTTAGATGTACTGTATTGTAGATTTATACTGTAGATGGTTGGATATTGGGGTTTGTTAAATGAATAGATGATATGGATGAATGAATAATGTATATATTGTTGATGGATGGATGGAGGAAAAGTAGATATGATCGATGGATGGATGCTGTGAATGCATATACGAATTATGGATGTTGCATGGATGGATATTCTGGTTAGATGGATGGATGGATGGATGGATGGATGGATGGAAGGATGGAAAGATATTGTAGATGGATGAACGATGGATATATATATTGTAGATGAAGGAATGAAGGAGAGCTATTGTAAAAGTGTGTGTGGGTGGGGGGAATGGATGGGTGGATGAATGGATGTTGTAGATGGATGAGTGCTGTATCAATATTGTAGATAAATGAGTAGGTGGATGAAGAGATTTTAGATGGATGGATGCATCAATAAATTGATAGATTTTGTAGATTAATGGAAGTATTGATTCAAAGCTAGATATTGTAGATGGATACATGGATGGTTGGGTGGACGGATAGATATTGTAGATAGATAGACAAATAGATGCACACAGGTTTTTGCATAGACAGTATTACATTTGCAGTACATATAATTTAGTATTGAATTACACACAATATAAGATCAGAAGAGTTCAATCCTAAAGAAAAGTTAAGGATTGTGAACGTGTTGTTAGGAGTTTGTTCTTTGAGTCCTCTCTGCAGTGGTTAAGTTGGTCAGACAGTAGGCAGGAGCTGGACTGATTCAAAAAGTTGTTCATTCTACCTGAGTGCTGCTCACTCACTCTCATTCACTGGCCTGTTATTTCTGATAATCATAAGCTTTCAAAGCAGAACAATGTTCATCATTCCTTCTCTCTTCAACAGCAGCACATGATTGCAACTGTCATACAACGTGACGCGCTCAAATAGGAGCAATTTAAAGACGTACACAATGGGCTGCACTACCACCGAAAGTCCAGAACCATCTGGAACAATTCGATCAAATGAAGCTCCCACAGTTCCTTTGTCTCCTCATCGAAATAAAAACTCGAGGCGGGTTCTTAAGGCTGACGGCTGTTCTTGGAAAGTGTCGTATAGATGAGCACTTTTATCCTCGGAGTGATGAACGCTATTATGCTCAGGACTGGAACGGAGATGTGTGTTCTCAGAACGAGCGGATGACTGCAAATCAACAAAGTTTTAATTCTCAAGCTCGCTGTGGCTATGTGCGTAATATAATACTTCCACAATACTCCTGCAATTTTTCCACTTTACATATCATTTTTTTTAAAGAAATCAGATTGTATATATTATACTGAATACATTTTTCTATTTACGTAATATCTATACAGTCATTAATGTGTAGTAATATAGTAACACACTGCATGGAATACAGAATAATAATTACTCTATTCATCCATATGTCCTTGTTTTAAACATTACACATTAAAAACATTACTGTGTGAGTTAACTTAATTATCCTTTATTGTCTTACAAGACTTTACTGGAAAGTTTACTTCCATGATATGACGTGTTTAAAATTGTAACATTGCACAGATTCACAATTCAAAATAATTCCTAATAGGCATATTCTTATTTTTGAAGGCAAACAGATAAAGCCTATTATACAAACCGTTCAGGGTAAAATAAACTGATTGTGGCTCTTGTTCTGAAACTAATTAATATGAGGCAGTCATCTGCAGCTCTTTTCTCCCCGGTATCGTATGCTTGGATGGTTTTATCCCGACTCACTTTCAGGAAGCAAACAGATGTCCCACCTGAGCCCGAACATGTCAGGAATTTCAGATGGACCTGTGGATTACGTCTCAGGTCAAACGTCGGTCTTCTGTGCAGTTTTGAAGGAATGAACTGTTGAACTGAATTTTAATGCTATTTCTGCTGAGCTGTGCCATTGTGATTAGGCAACTCTTCAGGTCTCTGTTGAATAAATCCATGATAAACAAGATTAATTATGTTTTAACTCATTAGTTCAAACTAGTTCAATTTCCCCTTTCCGTCTCTCTCATCGCAATCACTCCCAGTCCAGATTGTGCACAGTCATGCCAGCATGATGCCCGCTGACTGCTGATGGGATGTAAGGGTGAAGTTTTCACGCCAGCTGCCCACTGCCACCGTGGACCGAATGGTGGATGGGAGGTGTTGGAGTGGAACGTGTGAAAATCCACGGGTCGACCCAGAAAAAAATTGCCAGGAGCCCAGACCACCATCTGAACCAAAAGTCCATCATATGAACCATTAAAGGCCATGCTGTAAATCTCTTCTGAACTCTTCATCTTGCTCGGCTCTCACTCGTAGCTCACGGCTTTTAAGCAGCAAATGTTTCATAAACACGTCCTCCCCTGTGATCTCTTCCCCAAGTGCCAGTGATGAGAGTCGGCACAGATGTGCCTTGTTTCTGTCCACTGGTCCCTGCCAGCAGCAGCAGATGTCTTGTGAGGGTAGAACTGGCCACTGTGCAGTGAGATGACCCCTACAGCACATGAACTAGTGCTAAATATAAAGTCCAAAAGTTTGGCTTAGTGATTTGCTGCTATATCACATATAATTAGCAATGTTAAAAACAGTTGTACTAATCATCGATAGTACCTGTGATAGATACCTGTGTACTTTCATAGTATAGTATGGAACCTTAGTGTATGTACATATTTACAGCTGCAATATTTCTATACCTACACACATGCAACAACCTTCAGAATGGTTTGGGTAAGTACAAATATGTAACAGGACTTTTTTTTTTCACTTCTCTAAGTATTCCTATGTAATTGCATAACTACATTTTCTAACAATATGTAAAAGAGTAATTGGACCAATTATGAAATATGTAAAGTGGGAGGAGTTGGGGGAGTTGGTGCACCAGTGTACTTACTCAGGAACTATCCACTTAATATAAAGTGTAACATTTTTTGACACCAACCACAATTTAAAGCCTAACCTATTGGCTGCTTCTTTGTAACATCAGAATAATTACATGATAAATCCATAGGAATTGTCTGCTTAATAAAGTAATACTTTCTTTACCAAAAAGTGCTGTTAATCTCTGTGCAGTGTTTGATTTTTTTACATGCCTTACTACATGTTATGCTGTGGAGAAATGTTCACTAAGTGTCGCTAAAACACAGGTTCAATATGTGAATCCTGATACATTTTTATTATGTTGATATACTGTAGGTAGGTACTGTATTGCGGTGGTTTAGAATTAAAATATCTGTGGAAATATGTGGAAATTACACTTTATTAAAGTGGTCATACAAAGCCAATTTTCCACAAGCTAATATGATTCTTTAGGGTCTGTTTGTAATATAGTTTGTTTATAATTTCTCAAAGATAGTTTAAAAAATGCTAATTTTACTCTGTCAAAAACAGCTCTTTTCAAATCCCTCTGTTCTGTGTACTTTCCTTTTAAATCTTCACAAGCTCTGCTGACCCCGCCCCTCTTTTCGAGGGCACTCTCAGAGGATCTTTTTTAGCCATATTCATATTGCTTATTAGCACATTATGATAAAAGGCGATTTGCAAAGATTCATTAAAAGACATACTCACTGCTTCTGTAGGTGAGGCTGGATCATGAATGATTCGCGCGAACATAAACGCATTTCTGTTGATCAAGGGGGCGCTTCCCTTCAGAACCAAACATAATGTTAATCCTCTGCGTCTTCAGTCACTCAGATGTCGGGGGTAAATGACTACTGCTATATTCATTAATACATTCCAAAACAAAACACCTCAATCTCTTAGAAGTCTTGCTTGTCTCTGCATCTTGGTCTGATGACGGCTCACTCAGGGCGGGTCTGAGGTAAGACACCAGTTCAGTCTATGTGACACGCTGCTGTCAATCAACTACTGTGGGAGTGGAATTATATTAAAAAAAATATTTAAAAGTAAACATTTCCTAAACACTTTGAAAACAGCTCCAGACTCTTATGAGAGATCTTATGACAGCTGAGAATAATCACTGATTCCAAAAACAAAGTTGAAAAGCTGAGCAATGCATGAGTGCCTCATTTCTCCATTCTAGTTTCACCGAGCAGAATGGACACACGACACCAATGTTTGCAAGTTTCACAAGTTGTAAAAGTTCGACAGAAAGTTGCAAGCGACTTCGATATGAATGCGGTCTCACAGAAAAGAAGATTACACACGGCTCATTAAATACATACTGTCCCTTCTTTCTCACAGTTCCCACAGAACCACGGATCTGCCAAGCCTCTCTTGTTCTCTGGTGTTTATCTGTGGAAACAATATCTCTGCCAAGAGAAAAGGGGGACGGCGGGAAGACAGGGAAAGTTTGTGAAAGGCCCCGGGGCTCTTTGAGGACCAGGTGAATCAGTGGGTGCCGGGACAGACAGACAGAGAGGGGGTGGCAGGGAAGAATTACGGGCCAATCTTCAGAAACACATGCATTTAATTCCTGTAAAATGAATGCAAATCCCAAACTTTGTAAAACTCTTATAGGAGTTCTTGAGGGAAAAGAAGTTTGCGAAGAGCTCAGAAGTTCTGAACTCGTTCGCCGGTGATCATTAAACAAGGTAACGCGTCCCAGCGGGTATAGCACGCGTCGTCCGGCACGCTAATGCGGGTGCGAATTGGCCTCACGTCATTTCCCGATCCATCTTCTTCGCACCATTTCCTGTTCTCTCTGAGTGACAAGAAGGGCCCGAATCCGAAAAAGGCAACGTGACTTCAACCTTTTGTAACGGCGCAGCATGCAGGGCATCAAATGCACTGTAACGGTGTGTCACAGTCTTTGCACTTAAGCGAACGAGACACCCACTCAAACAGACACCCGGCAACATCAGCCTGCAACAATATCAGCTCACAATTCACATTAGAGATGGCATTACATATTTGTGACAGGCTTGCCTTTACACGCAGAACTCCTCAAATGGGATTGGGCAGATCCCTCTAAACAGCTTGCAGCCGAGTGACATTTTGTCCTCATTTCAGCAACGGTTCTGCCAGATATGATCCACCATCTAGTTAACGCAAGTGTTAGGCTAATTACTTTAGCTGCTTGAGCCTGGCCTCCGATGCTCCGTGCAGCATCAATTCTCCGGCAAACGCTCGGCGGTTTCCAGGCTTCGTATAAATAGAAATTTAATTTCTGTATGTTTATCCTGGCATCCTCTGCGGCAAAGGCATATTCCCTGAGCCTGATGGATTATTGCATCTTTGAACTTTAAAATATCTGTCAATGTAGGGAAAAGGCACAAAGTAGAATCTCGACTTTAATGAGATTTGTAAGTGACAAACGAGAGATTAATGGTGTAAGTCGATGTAATTCCATCTTTCCGAATGCGTCTCCCATACCTTCTCGTCTGACTGCTCTCTGTTTGTCTTTTCTCTCTGCTGAGGTCTAGGTTTGATGTAAAGAGGGGTTTTAAATGAAGGTGAAGCCGCGTGCCATTATGAAGGATCTTAATAAAGATGCATTGTTTAAATGAGAAGAGCGCACCAGTCGTTTGAAAGCTGAAAGATAAATAACTAGAGCAATCAGTGGGATAATAAATACAGGAAAAACATTGAAAAAAAAAAAAGTTATTATTGCAATCAACTTATTTTAGCTACATTTAAATAAACAAATTTTGCTGACTAACTCCAACTTAAATGTAGTTCAAATAAATTGTTTGCAATAACTTACCTTTAAAATTAAATATAACTTTCTTTCAGCATACCAATTCAAAAATTAGACACATTTTAAAAGTTACAGATTTTTTTTTTTTTTAAGAAATATTTTGTTAATATTTTAAGGCTGCGCTTATTTGATCAAGTATACAGTTAAAAATGATAAATTAATTGTTTTTTACTCTAATATATCTTTTAAAGTATATATATATATATATATATATATATTTAAAGTTATTCAATAAAGTCTGTGAAAATTATTGATCGTGTGTTTAGCATGTTTATATTTATGACTATTGGAAAAAAGCTTCTTTGATCTAATTAAATCTTGTTTTACATTAATTATTTCATTATCAGCATAATTATTTCATACTCATTGTATGAACAACATTATATGTTATAAAAAAAATAATAGTAAATGATATTTGGTTCACCTACGTTTTTATTTAATAACAGGCAGCACTAAATGAACTCAATGATGCTGCTAATGATGATGATGATGATGATGATGATGATGAGGTAATATTCATGTTGTCCAAAGAACATCTTGTGCTTCAATGGAAACAATAACATCTCGCCAAGTCACATTATTAACAAAGCAATATCACTAATGTGATTAGTAAACTATATAGTGCTGAATATTTATAATTTATTTCATATCTTTTATAAAATGTATACAGTACATCACATCCTTTTCTTAAACATATCGTAGTCCTTTAACCACATTTTCAATACAGATTTGAAAGAAGTCTAAAAATCTAGAAAAATGAAGCAAGACAGAAGCATAACGAAACAGAATCCAAGTACATGTAGAAGAGCAAAGCCCTACAGAGTCAGATGTGTAACTATAACTATGTATATCTTTGAGGTCAAAGTTCACAAGCTCTAGGGGCCTCATAGGAGTTCACATCTCAGCACTGACCCTTCAGCAGCTTACTATAGAATCTGTACGTTCATGACGTATCAGTCTGAGAGCCGTGCACAGTCCTTATACAACATGTAAATCATCTGAGTGTGTGAAAACCAGGATTATGTGGCTTATTGCCTCTCTCAGCGTTCAACTGAATATTCATATCAATCCTTCGCCTCTAGTAAAGAGTAGCAGCAGATGTTGGCAGTGTCAGATCCCCGGTGTGATTCATAGGCATTGTGTAAGAGCGCCTGATGATGACTGTATAAATGAGGTCCAGTGTCAAAGCAATATGCTTGTTATCATGACAAACAGATCCACTGGGGAGAAAGAGAGAAACCTGGTGTCTATCCTGAATGAGAGCCTGTAATCCTACACGGCCGCGACGCCCACCTGGTTATGGCAGATTTACTATTAAACAGACAAAGGTGACCTTCTTTCATTCATGGAGTGGATCTCATCTAGTGGCAGGGTTTGGCAAAATTGGGAATTTGAGAGCTGGCTCCATTCCAGTGTACAGCAATTGAGTTTCACAAAAAATGACCACACCCAGAAAAGAAATCAGAGGCAGAAATCACACATTCGTATTGAGCTAATATTTATTTGTAGATCTCAGTCACACCATCTGCAGATCATTTGTTTTAAACTATTAACCACAATGTTGGACCACAATAAGTTATCAAAAAGGTCAAAGCTGCTCTTCTCCATGCAGTGAAAATGTTGGTCACTGGCTGTCAAATTTATCTGCCATTTTTTTATTCTAAAATTAATATTATTAATTCTTATTTTTAATAAAAGCCGCAATTTTGCTTGGCTTCATTAGAAAATGAAGTAGAATGGTCATTATGGTACATTAAATACACATTTTGTATACATTTATATAAATTAATACCATACTTTTTTCATGTTATGTGTATGATAACCAGAGCTGTAGGCCTTATTCTAGTTTTATTCTGTTCAAATCTAAATAAATAATTGCTATGCACACACACACACAGTATATAGACTCACAAAGTATTTTATAAGGTAATGTATTTAAATCACTGCTCTATTTTTAAATGTGCAATTGGGCTACTTTTTTGTTGTTGTTTTTGGTCCCATTCAGCTAACAGCTCTAGTGAGCACCTGCTTAAATGTGATTCATACTGAAAATGCGACGCATCACTAAAAACTACAACAGTTATACGAACGTCTATGAATTATCTTCAGCCCTTCCGAATTAAAGCGCTTCGCCCACTGCGAGTATAAAAAGCGAACTCCAAACCCCCTCTCTCTTCCTCCATCTTTCAAGAGGCCCAACAGCGAAAGACCTTTCAGGAATCCTGCATGGGTGGACGAGTGGGTTTTCCCTGGGAAAGACACTCAGGGTCTTCCGGAAAGGAACCCCACCTTCGGATGTCGGATAGCACGCCGCTCCGGCGCGCTGGTGCCAAGGCTAGCGTGGGTGAGTGGGCAGCGCTGCGCTGAGACGACTAGCAGCCGTGGGCACTGCCAGGCTTAGCGATGAAGATGCCGCCCCTGTCGTCATTACAGGCAGCTAACAGAAAAGAACAGAGGGCTTCACCGAAATAAGCCAAAAAAAGCAGGAAGTAGGGAGGGATGGTTCACATTGAAATCCTCTCTCGACGCCCCCACGCACGGTTTTAAGCACAGCGTACAAAATCACTCTCACAGAGAGAGCGGGAGAAAAAGAGATATTAGCGGCGCAGTAAGCTAGCTCAGGAGATCACATCCAGGCGCTTTCTAATCACTGTAATGGTTTAGAAACCTCATGCTCATCTCTCTTAAGCACCGAATAAAACAGTAGAAGTCCCCTTATGAACCACAGGCGCTGCTTTCCTATGCCAAAGAGACTTTCGACAGCTGCGGGGGGCGACAGCCTAAAAAGTTAACGTGATTTTTGAGGAATAAGTCACATCCTAGAATACCACCCGATAAGAGCTCGGGGACATGGGATGGAGTTGAGAAGTTCTGAAAACAGCACTTCGCGATCAGCAAATAGCGCGTGCCAGATCGCACCTTCATCCAGAATAGCAGCTTATGCAGACGTTTAAATAAGCATCTACACTCCAGATATCTGTAAGAACATGCAGCATGCTGGAGATCACAGGCTGCTCTCTGCCAGACACAGCCTCACAGATGCTTTTAAAGTAAGAATGCGTGATAAATCAATGACCTTATAAGTAATATTAGTCCACACTGGAATAGCATCATGGATTATTTACAACTCAAATATATATATATATATATATATAAGAGGTAACACTCTTAACAAGTAAAGACTGTCATTGATGGAGCCGTGAAAAATCTTTCACATCCACGGAAAATTTCATTGCAGGAAAAGTTCTTGCAGGAATCGCTTCAAAACCTCTAATTTGGAAATAATTTGTCATTTTTAAGAGAGTATGAACTGGAACTTCAGACGTCAGAATGCATGATAAATCAATGAACTTGTAAGTAACGGTATACCGAATATATAGATATATTTATAAAACAAATACCCTTAAAAATGAAAGACTCTTTACTGTCATTAACGGTTCCATGACGACTTTTTAACATCCATGGAAACTTTCCAATTCAAAAACCGTTCACTGAAATCTAACTTTAAGGAACCCAGTATGGTTCTTTTTAAACGGAATCGCTTCAAAACTTTTCTAATTTGGAAATAATATGGAATTTTTAAGAGTATGACGTTTTAAAGTAAAAATGTGTGATAAATCAATCACCTTATAAATTAATATTAGTCGACTGAGGAATAGCATCCTATAGAAGTATAAGTATATATACGTATATAGGCTATACATTCTTAAAAAGAAAATATTCTTTTTTTTAGCATTGATGATTGCATGAAGAATCTTTAAAATCCATGGAAACATTCCACTGCATACAAAGTCCTTTATTGTGAAAAATGTTTGCAGTTAAATTTTTTCTAAATTAAATTGATTTAAAATGGTTCGAATTTGGAAACAATCTGTATGGGGATTTATTAAGAGAGTATTAACTCTTGAAGATGTTGCAGTAGATTTTTTTAATCACTTGGATTCTATTTATGTGGGTTCGCACTGTGCTCTGCCCACCTTGAAATATCATTGGTTGAAAATCCTGCTCCTGCTCATTACACGCCTCATTTGTTTTGACGGGCTGTGATTTCATCAAGGTGTACAGGTATTTCTTGCTCAGTGAAAAAGAAAAAATTCTCCCTGGATACGCCATCAAAAACAAACTTTTCTTCAAACTGTGATTGTTTTATGAAAATTTTTGGGGAGCTTTAGTGTGAACATTAACTGTGTAAAACTGTATAATATATGAAACTGGCCATCACACCGGTTCAATCAAAGCCTAAAAACAACTATTGATCAGTATAGCATTTATATATATATATATATATATATATAGAAAGAGAGAGAGAGAGAGAGAGTTCTCATGTATCTTTAAAAGTACCAAGATCTCAAATCATATTGTACATAGACTTTAATCAGGCTGGACGCCAGCTTCTACGATGGAAAGCACCAAATAAAGGACCTACAGTACATCACATTTTTACTAAATGTTTTTTTCTTTTTTTTAAAGACGTTTTGTCATCTGAACATTTAGTATGTTGTTACACAACAATACAATCCACTGAACACACTGTACTTCTATTCTTCACAGACTCGTTTTCATGGATAAGAAATCATTTCGATGATGTACATGAATCAAGGATATTTGTGGGTCTGGAAAATGGCACAAGCGTTACAACACAAGTGTTGGTACACAGAATGCTGCCAATAGTCTGTTCTCCAAACTGAGAACATGTGGTCTCATTGCAAGAGAAACCAAAGAATATTCCATACATAATAAATCCCATTTATACAATCCAATTGAACTTTCTATGCACAATAGCGTTGAAATTCTTTACGTCAATACATTTTTGTAGTAGTACCAATCTGTTACACTAATCGTAATAAGGTCAGTAGTACAAAAATGCAGTATTCTGCCATCATAACTCACCTTCATGCTGTTCATCTTTAAAATTCAAATAAAGGTTTAATAAAACCTCAGAGATTTCTGTCTCTACATTCACAGTCCAATCCACCAAATTGATTATATTTATCTCATTTTCTAAAGCATCATATAATGGACATTTAATAGAGAGACAAAAATCACATTTTATTCAAAATATTGATAACACTTTACAATAAGGTGTCATTTGTTAACATCAATAAATGCATTAACTAATGTGGACAAACAACCTTTATTACAGTATTTATCAATCTTTGCTAATGTTAGTTAATAAAAAACACAATCATGCCATTGATGTGGATTTCACTACTATATGCACTGGATGCAAGATTAATAAATGCTGTACAAAATTGTTCTTGTTAACTTATTAACCTTATTGTTACCAAAATATCTTCATTTGTGTCTAAAGCCTAACAGAAGTGATATGAGATTGAGTAAATGACAGAATTTACATCCCTTTACCAAAGATAGCTTCTAATTAGGTATTTTACTACCTGATTTATGATAGTAGTTTAATTCATTATATGTGTTGCCAATTTTAAGAACAATAAGATGTGCTAAAACAGTCCAAGTTCAACATCCATTACTGTAAACAAACTATTTTTGACGAGGCATCCAAAAGTACCAGACAAAGGTGCAATTATCTCCGTAATGGCCTGAGATTAAAATAATTTGGATTACGAGTGCTGTCAACTTGATAACGACAGAGCTAGACATAAATTTCTTTGTGTGCAATGGTGGAGTCAAGAAGTAAACACTAGCGCGTAACGCACAACAAACCATGAGACTTCAAAGGCCGTTATCCCCACTATATGCAAATGCTAAAACATTCACTCAAACACATTACTTTGATGAAAGCGTTATGACTTTTTGGAGACATTTGGACGGCAGTAGCGCTAAAGCATTCTAGCTGTTCGAGTGAGAATCAAGTTCAAGTCAAGCTGAGGGTTGAGTCATTACTTTGAGGGCTGACAGAGGGGAAATCTGTTGTTTAGCGTGACCCTTTGCTTTTGTTTTGGGTAATGAAAGCCCATCGAGAGGCGGACGTGCTGGACCGCTGCCCATTTCGCTCTGTTTCAATTACCCAGCATGCCTTCAGCAGGGTAATGAGGTGGGTGTCACCGCGGGGGTAAAGCGACAAACAGTGACCGCTGCGTCGCCACTTGGCCTCTCATTTCCGTGGTGATGAAGTGTCGATTGGCAGGGTCAAGGGGGCGGGGGAGAGAGACCGACCACAGAACGAGCCCTGACACGTACGCTCGCCGAAAAAGCCTGCTCATATTAGCAGTGCAGACCTCCAGCTGCCATATGTTTTTATCAGAGTCAGATCCACAAAAGGGGGAATTACATTTGAAAGGCCAGTAAATAAAGTTGGTATTGATTTGATCTCATGTGTAATCTGTTTTGCTGTCTGACACCAAGTCCAGCAATAAAAGAGAATCATGTAGGACAGCATAATAGATAATACGACCATACATCAATTGGGGTTTGGGAGACGTGAGGGCGATAGATCATCTTCCAGCCAGACTGCTTAGCTATGGAATTTATAAACTAGCTCCAAAAATTGAAGTGGCTTTCCAATTTACTGATACGCCATGGTACTTTGCTGCTTTTCTCCGCCACAGTTGATTCTATTTCAAGTTTACCACAATGATTCGCACAGCCCCGCTGCTCTGAACTCAAATACACCAATCTAGCGAGACAGACAAAGTTTGTCAGATATAGCAGCTGTCCAATGGCTCTTCACTCATATTGATGGCATCTTTGTCTCTTACTATATCTAAAAAGGTTGCCTTAGAATATGTTTAAATTGTAAAAGGGGGGATTTAAAAAATGTAAATGTCTAAAGATAAAGATCCACATAATCTCTGATGTTCTTCATTTTTTTCTTTTCATTACTATTACATTAGTTTAATTAAATAAGATTGATTTCAATGTATCGATTTAAGATTTAAGTTGTGGAGAAGAATACTGAGACAAACCAAAAGCTCCAAATGCAAATATTACTGCCCACTGTAATTATGCTAATGCGTATTTATTATATTTTCTTATAAAAAAATAAAAAAATTATACACATATATATATATATATATATATACACACACACACTTTATTAGGCACACCTGTCTAACTGTTGATTGATGCAAATTACTGATCAGCCAATCACATGGTGGCAACTCAATGCATTTAGGCATGTTGTCATGGTCATGACGAGCCGCTGCAGTTCAAACCGAGCTTCAGAATGGGAAAGAAAGGTGATTTAAGTGGCTTCAAACGGGGCATTGTTGTTGGTGCCAGACGGCTGGTCTGAGTATTTCAGAAACTGCTGATGTTCTGGCATTGTCACACACAACCATCTCTAGCGTTTACAGAGAAACATCCAGTGAGCGGCAATTCTGTTGGCGAAAATGCCTTGTTGATGCCAGAGGTCAGAGGAGAATGGCCAGAGTTGTTCAAGCTGATAGAAAGCCAGCAGTAACTCAAATAACCACTCGTTACAACCAAGGTATGCAGAAGAGCATCTCAGAACACACAACAAACTGAGGTGACACAGGCTCACCGAAATTGGATAATTTACAATAGAGGATTGTAAAACTGTTCCTGGTCTGATGAGTCTCAAATTTCTCGGATGGTTGGGTCAGAGTTTGACGTCAACAAGAAAGCATGGATCCATCCTGCCTTGTATCATCGGTTCAGGCTGGTGGTGGTGGTGTAATGGTTTGGGGGACATTTTCTTGGCACACTTTGGCCCCCTTGGTACTAATTGATCATCGTTGCAAAGCCACAGCCTACCTGAGTATTGTTGCTGACCATGTCCATCCCTTTATGACCACAGTGTACCCATCTTCCGATGGCTACTTCCAGCAGAATAGTGCAGCATGTCATAAAGCTCAAATCCTCTGGTTTCTTGAACATGACACTGAGTTCACTGTTCACTCAAACCAGATCTCAATCCAATAGCGCACCTTTGGGATGTGTTTTTATGCATTCCATAAACCCTATTTTGTTTTCTTAAAAAAGGGCCAAAAAGCTTACAAAAGAAACAGAATTCAAATAAGTTATATGAGAATAACTCAAGTTTGACAAAAGTGAAAGACAGAACCTTATAATCACAAGGCAATGATACACACACACACACTTTAGCACTAATATAAAGACTAATTTAAAAAGAAACCTCCGATCACCTTCAATACCTTCAACACGACTGAATACAAACTTAAGGCATCAAAACATAGGGTCAGTAAAGATATACTTGGCATTTCAGAAAGATTTTTGTGTCTATAAAAGGAATTCATTTCAGCGGGCATATGCCTTGGTAATGGAACACTTGCGCCATCTTCTGGAGACATTATATGACAGGCTAGAATAACACAATTGATCAAGACTTCAAATGAAGGTAAATCGTAAACTCCTAGGTAATTAAAATAACGGATAAAGTGGAAAACAACCATCTAATTAGCAGTAGAGACCTTGCTATAGGAAAGTAACCTAAACATGGCTTCCTTACAGTTGTGTATGCATGTAGTGGGAAGAAGTATTATAACATCTAAACATAGCACATACTCCACCAAGTTTATGACACATTCTAGCCTGGCAGAGGACCAATGTTGATCAGAGGTTAAAGGCTAAACCACTGAACACTAGATGATAGCGTGAGTAAGAGGTCAGCAGAGGTTACCTCATCAGCACTTGGCAGCTGCACTTGAGGTGGTCCCCAGTCCTTACTGATCTTCTCTCTGATCCTCTGAGGGACGATCATGCATTTGTCAACAAGCAGATCAGGGTAAATCACCTTTAATTTCCCCCTAAACAGCAACAATGCAGGTACAGATAAGTGAACCTGCCTAGCACACCACCATTATTCAATGAACAGTTCTGGGTCCCTATGACAGGTCATGAAAAACTAATACAAGCTGTGAAAAGCCCATGTCTGCACTGAAAGTTGAACTAGTGAGTAAGTTGTTAGATTTGTAAGGCATGCTGTGTGGGTTTTGAGTGGGACCGGCTGCTTAAGCATCCATGACTCAGTGCTCTGAGGGAGTCCTACACATCCCACACCGGCCTACAAGCCAGACTTCTGAAATCAGTTCATTTAAGGAAATATGCTTTGAAAATTAACCCTAGCCTAAAACTCCTAAAGGAATGCCAAAAGACTATTTGTATCGGATTCCTACCATGCCTATTTAACACATTGAAGTAATTTACTTTAGTTGTTTTATTTATATTATTATTATATTCATTGATTCAATCAATAATTCATTTTTACTGTATTTTAAGCAAACATTCAGGGTGTGTCTTATAATATTTCAAGTTAACTCTTTATTTTTTTACAGTCACACCTATTATTAGCATGCACATTACTTAAATAGTAGCCGTTTATTAGTGGTAATTAAGCACATATTAATGCCTTACATTCTACATCCATAATTCTGAGGTAACAACTAACTCACTATTAATAAGCAGCAAATTTAGAATTAATTGAGAGAAATGTCATAGTTAATAGTAAATCTAATCTAAAGTGTTACCTTAACTTAATTATTGTTTACTACATCCAGTATGCTACTTTTGTATTAATTCTGTATTGTCATAGTTTATAGTGCATACAGTTTTCATGCTAAGAATACGTTTTTTTTATGTATGGGTGTTTCTTTAATAAGGTGCACTTTTATGTTCCTTGGTCATATTTTTAAAAATGCATATTGTTTTGGAGAAATCACTTTCTTTGTCAAACTAACAATAAAACCACCTTAAAAACTTTTGACTTTTTAAAAATTCTTTTTTAACCAAAATCCCTTTTTTTGTTCTTGTCGCACACCCAGACTTTTAAACTTCAAGTACGAAAAAAGTTTAAAAATACAACTTATCTGGTAACTCTTAATGTACCTGAATTAAGCACTAGTGCAATAATTAAAATTCATTGTAGTATTTGATGTGAGACAAAATATAGCGGTCACACAGTATTGGTGTCATTTCCACAACAACACTGTAATTTCCTTTTAAAAAGTTTGTGTTAAAGATTATTTAGATGGTTTCTGTGGAAATGTTGAGTGATGTTAGAGCCTATGTTGGACATGGAGTGAAATGTACATTTTCATCAACAAAAAACGAAATATTGCTTGATCGGTAAATACATTTATTTTACGTCATTTCCAAACATGCTGTTCCATCAAGGTCGTTTTTGAAAGCGAAACATTTTAAGTTAAATAAGAGTATTTTGCATACATGAAATGATAAGTATTCATTCAAAGCTAATCAGTAAAGATATCTTCCATTTTTTCACAAAAAATACATAAATGTCATTTCCACCACACTCCCCTCTGCGGTGGAAAAGACAGCATGTGGTGGAAATAACATTTATGTTTATGTTATTTATGTTCTTAATATAAAAATTCAAGTTATTTTTCCTACGAGTGTAACGGGTGTACAGTTCAGTATTTGGTCCTTGGGGCAGTTAATTTATCTCATTGACAAATTTGTAATTACTGTACATTGTGGAAAAACTGTCAAAAATATTTACAAAAATCTTTTTTTTTTCTTCTGAAAAAGTGGCATAGGTGATTATATTTTTAAATGACAGCTGTACATTAAGATGTGGTGGAAATTGCGTTTGTTCCTTACAGGTTGGAAACAAAAAATGAACAATTTCTCTTGTAATCTTGGTTTGTACTCTTACAGAACTTAAAACTAGACTAATTATTTAAACTTGTGTTATGTGATTTTTGAACATGTTTTTTCTTTACTTCACAATGCTAAAAGTGCACCACATATATATGTAATTATAGTACATATGCACATAGAGACAATGTTGATTCCAAGAATTATATATAGCCAGTAAATAGCAGCTGTCATTTCCCAGATGCCTTTATCCATAGCAATTTACAGTGTAATTAAAACAGTGACAGCCCTCTTTGAGCAAAGAGATACATGCACACATTTAATGAGCTGAGCAGTGTTTTGACAGATTTAACTCATTTCTGACAAATGTGTCTCCAAAGTAACCTTAATGTTAAGATTATACTGTAGATATAACGTATAGATAAACTTATATTCTGTAAAATAAAATTGTTATAAAGAGAAAAAAGCTGGTACAGCAGGTGTTGGAACTGATAAACAATAATAGTTAGCTTTGCAGACTATTAGATTGATTTATCAGTACTGTCAAGTACACTTACTACCCTACAGATCTGAATAATCAATCAAGACAATGGTCATACTAAACTTCACACAGGACAGAAGGACAACATTATGAAGTCTTACTTGCAGAACTCAGCATCTTCTGAAGTCAGAAGCTCATCAGAGGTGGATATGGTCATGTGGGATGCAGAGATGACGCACAAAATAAACGATGTGTAAAATAGATGCATTTCCACCGAGCCTTCAACAGAGACAAATATGGGTGGGAGCAAATAACTATTTTCACTCTCTGTCACATCATGCCTGTGTATAACATACGTCAAGTGAAGTTTTAAAACATTGTCATTGAAGAAATCTAGACTAGAACATGTTCTGCTTGTTTGACAACCCACTAAGTTTTGATAACGTTCATCGTATCATTTACTGTACCTGAAATTCTTGACAAATCCTTGGTATTAGTAGCTGACGTTGAGCTAGCCCTTCTAACAGTCTTTAGCTGTCGACTAAAATAGCAAGCTAATAATATAACAAAATTAAATCGAGAAACATCTTAGAGCCCACCCCCTCTTCACTGCCATTGGCTTGCGCTGCTATTAGCAAACATCCTATTGGTTTATAGATGAGTCAATCAAAATGAGTTTGTCGTTGGAGTGACGGTGTTTCAAGTTTGCTTTTTTAGCTGCAGGTACTAATGCCAACAGGTAGTTCAACCTGTAATAATCTGCAGTGTCTCATAAATGCAAATGAAAGCGAATATGCGGTTATGTTATGTCCATAAACCACCCCCCGAACATGTACACTTATGCGAAATTATACGAAATTGAACCGAGAATGTAATTAAACTTCAGTTATTTTATTTGAGCCTTATCTTATCTGATATTATCCAAACTGGCGTAACAAGCAAGCACACAAGTTAGGAAATGTAGTGGCACACCAACAACTGATTGATGCATATAGAGCAATAAGGTATCTACTAATAGAAATGCAAACCAAGAGCAGTGAAGGCAGGTTCTATAGGCCTAAAAAAAAAAATCAAATACAAAATGCAAGTTGCTAATTGTGTTTATTGAACACTATTTACACATTTCAGAACACATGCTGCAGGTTTCCTAAAAAAAACAAAACAACTCCCCCTCCCCAATACCAGCTCATGAAAACGACGCCTGCTTCCCATACAAATGGTCAACATCAGGCGTCTAGATACTGAGAAAACATTCAAGTTTTGCTTTCAGTCGTTTAATTTCAAGGATTTCATGGCTTCTTTGCTGCACTGGCCCTACATTATTGTAATTGTGCAGCAAAAACAACATCTTATGGTGCTGCTGACACTCTGTTTGGTTTGTGCTTCTTTGCAGTGGTGGCACCAGGACCTAGTGCTCATCAAAATGGCCTCCGATAGGATTTAAAAGCAATTGTCTTTCATTATTTATTATAATCTTCTGCTTTAACCCCTGATTAAGTATCTCATCTGAGCATGAAATAAAGTAGTAGACATGCTTCAGTGGCTGAAACTGCATGGTGCTGTATGCAGTATATTCCTCTGCACAGTGTACAGCATTTGTTTTTTCACCCCCATTTATATAGCAGACTAAAACATTAGCCTATTTGCACACTGCATTTCAAGGTAGTCAAGATTTAAAATGTGTGCAATGTCCACCTTACTGATCATTTTTCTTTTCAGTACTTTTTTTTTTTATATCATACTACTCCACATTGTCCATCTGTATCATAGTGGTACAGATTGCCATACTTATTCAAGGAGACTGGATTCAGCAATCTATATAGTTTTAGCAATGAAAGGCAATGTATGATAACACGTTCACATAACAATACAGAGATAATACCGTGAAAATCACATGGTTACAATGGGCTAGAGTAGACGAATAACCATCAAACAAAGAATATGACACAGATTTTACACAGTATGCACCTGTTTGTTGTATAACACATACAGTAATACATAAAGGATTCATTACATTTCAAATACAAACAGTGAACACCAGTAACGTTTCTGCTTGTGTACTTTACATTAAGGCATGGGGTTTCTTCTCTGCATCAACAGATTGGGAACACAATGTTCTGAGTAACTCACTTCTACTGTATCTGATGTACAACCACACGATTAGTTTGACTTGTTTTGCTCACAGAGAGTTTCTACAATCTATGTTAGGTGAATCGTGGCTTATTATAAACTCATAAGAAAGAAAATGAGGATCTCTTTAATTCATTTGTTTCTCCAAGACAGCAATAAGATTGAATGCAGACTTTTGCTCAAAGGAATAGTTCCCCCAAAAATGAACATTTACTCATCAGTTTTTGTTTTTCAGATTTGGAGACATTAAGCATTACATCATTTGCTAACCACCAGGGTTGGGGCCATTCATGAATTGAATTGAGAATGAATGGTAAATTCCAATTCACTTCCTGGAATGGAATTGG
>JAUCNO010001851.1:10592519-10625467 GCA_032353835.1 Enteromius viviparus
ACTCGGGTGCGATTGTTACATTCACACCTGCCCAAACGTACCGCACCAAGTAGGAAAACGAACTCTAGTGCGATTCATCCGAACTAAATGAGGCAGGTGTGAAAGCACCCTAAATCTAGCTACAAAATTACAAAATTGCAATCACTGCTTTAAACCGCTCCTTTTGTGTAAAGCAGTTTCACAGAATAAATTGTTTTTTAGATCAGTGGGTCTTATTTCCATTCCTCACATTGCTCTGCATATATTGCATGTCTTTCTTATTCAACACATTTGATTCAGATAACCAGATCATTAGATGACAGTTCCATGCATGAACTGTGTTCTGATAATATACCTCTGTAAATAAAATTTAAATTCACATCTTCCACACGTGAATGCCGTTTAAGAGTCATTAACAATAAATAACATGTTAAAAAAGTATAAATAAATAAAGACAAATAACAAAAATATTCCTTTAAAAGCAGGGTGAGTGATTTTTCAAAAAAGCTTCAGAAAACAGAGTCGGGCCGAATACCAAAACAAGTTTCGCGCAAATGTCGTGCCAGCTTAAAGGTTAAAGAATACTTTGGTCGTCTGCATTACGTCATTTTCATCATCAGGAGGCCTCGCGGACAGCTGCGCACCCCGTCAGCACGCAGGACTGTCCGCGTACAACAGTGTATGTGCGTGAAGAATGCTGAAAGAGTGCAAATCAACTGATGTCTTTGCACATGTATCAATCTCGTCCGTCTGCACTAGTCCTCGATTGAATGTACTGTGTGTGAGACTGAACAGAAAGCAGAAAGTGAAGCACACCCCGGCAGTACAACCAGTGAAAACCATTAGGAAATCATATCAGCACTTCATAAATAAACACGGCAGCAGTTTCCTGTGGGAGATTTGTTACCCCACATCATACCTCGAGATCTCGTCACACCCCTAATAACTACTGATAACAGCTATTAAAATATTAAGGACCATCCACCGGCCCAAACATGAAATCATACAGCACTGGTGAAGTGTGTAAAGAAAGGTCTTTCTCTTCTGCTTCTACAAGTATCACTTTATTTATTAGGACTGAATAATGGAATCAAAGAATATGTTTATTTTGAGTTCTGATGACTGTTTCTGTTTGTTTGTTTGTTTGTTACAGAGTTAGATTATACAGGGCTGGTGCTGGGAGTACTGGGAGGACTGGTGCTGGTGCTGGGTGGAATCTACTGGAAGAAAAATAAGAGAAAAGCAAAAATGGTAAATATATATATTACATCCTCCTTACTTCTGGTAATACTGCCTATATTTACTAGAGATGTGATTGCAGGAGTCGTTTAAGAGTGTGAGAGGAACAGAAGATCAGTCTTCAGGAGATTCAACCCCAGATGAGAGGATTTCTTTACAGACTGATGACCAGAACCAAGACCAGCTTATATCACTTGTTAACCAATGATGACGGAAACACATCTGTTTAGCTCAGGGGGGTCAGTTGGGGATAGATTGAACACATCAATTATTGGCAATAGATGTATCTATATACTATGGATGCAACAGTACAGTGAGCCCACAGTTCGGTTTGTATCACGGTTTTCGGGCCACATTAACGGTTCGGTTTCAATACATCAATATTACTATACAGTACTGTATGTGAGCTCTAACATAGCTTTCTATCTCAAGTTATCAAGATAGAGAGACAATATTAAATGTAAAAAAAGGTTTACCTGCACTTACAGTAATAAACAGAAAATGCCCATTTTACTTAAAATGAAAGTTTAATGCCTTAAATACGTTACCGAAATATTGCGGTTCACGTGGGTTCGATAAAGAACCAAAAACCATTGCATCCCTAATATATATATATATAAATATGTGTGTGTGTGTGTGTGTGTGTGTGTGTGTGTGCACGCTGCTCAGACAGACTAGTATTTTACAAGCAGAAATTGTTTTAATTTTTATTTACTGTACTTTTATGTTGGTCAAACTAACAATCAATACATATAGGTTCTGATTATATTTGTGTCTACTTTGAAGGCACTTTAAGTAAAACTGGAAGATTAATATAAACATATGCAAAACCTTGATCCAAGCAACAACCTACAGCAGAGTACAGAAGTTTGTTGTGTAGAAAGCCTGTTAGGATTTATTCAAAAATGTACATTGAATAATGAGTTAAAAATACAGTTAATAAGAAGTATTAAGTATGTAACAGCTGTAGTACTCATTCACAACATCTGGTGAATAATGCGGCAGCAACCTCTGGCACATAGACAAATAAGATACAAAAGAACGCCCTACCTATTAGGCCATGACTGACCCCAATTATTATATTATTTTATTTATTTATTTATTATTTCATTTGTGAAGTGAATTGAAGAATGAGGCATCTGTGTGTAGATTTCTATCTGCCAGTCACCAGTCAAATACTGTTTTAGTACAGACTGATCATTTCAAGGCTGGGTTTAATTTGGTTTTGTTTGTGTGTGTGTTTCTGTTTTATTATTCTTTTTATTATTTTTTTGAAAATGTGACCTGAAAACTTTCATATTGTCTCTGATTTATATATAATAAAAATATATTAACAACTTATTTCAGAGTTTGTGGATTTATATATGTATGTGTGTGTGTTTTGAATGCTGATATAAAAAAAACAAATAAAAAAAACAACAGAAACAATCCTAGAAATTCCAATTGTTTCTATTAAAATATCATTATAAACCATTACCTTTTTCCAGTAAAACCCTTACAAACCATTACAACATTTTAGTTTGTGGGCACTTTCCCAATAGGACTTAACGTCCCACCAATAGAATCCATCACATACCAGTAGAAATCATTACAGTTTTTCTTGTACTTCCTTGTACTTGAGACACAATGACTACAGTGAACCAGTTCTGCTGAACTACAAGCACAATTCCTGCTTTACACTCTAATTGCAGGTTTAAAACACACTGTTTAAAAACACTACACAATTCTCTGCATTTGTAAAGTCACTTGCCCTACTTTACATACTATCTCATCACACTGGTAAACACCTGTCACACATATTTTAGAAATAAAGCTTTATAAAACATTTTTCCATATTCTCTGTTCTTCAATCCTATTGAGGAATTATTTTCTACCTGGAGATGGAAAGTGTATGAACGACATCCACACATATACCCTTCTCCAAGCTATGGAAGATGCATGTGGAGATACAGCAGTTGATGCTTTTCCTGGCTGGATTTCATGTCATGTGTGTCATTTAAAAACAAAATAGCATTTTGAGAAGAAATTGCATTATTTAGAAAGTAAAGTTTGATTTTGCAGCAGAATTGAATGGTTTTGCCCACTGTGTGTGTGTGTGTCTGTGTTTGTTTTTTGATTTGTGTGTAGAGTTCTGACAATAGAGGCATGCTTTCAGAAAATGTGTGGAAACAATTGGGAAAAACTGTAACGAAGTATGAGTAACAAGCAACACAAATTGCTTAAAGTGAAGCAAAACCAATTTCAGTAGCACAAATAAAACCAAAACCAACTCTCTACTGCATGACCTATTCATGCTGCATTGCATGCTGGGACTTCATCTCAGTCTACATCTGCACTGTAGAAACACATGATGCTGTTTCCTGAGTGAGTGTGGTTGGAAACAAAAGAAGTCCCACTATAAAATAACTGTGAAAGTCGTGCAACTGAGCTTAGCTGATTTCCCCCAGACCTCTCTGAAGAAAATCTGTACTTTCTCTGATGTTTTACTGAATATATAAAGGCAGCTCTCTGTAGTTTCCTCACACTGATGGCATGAATGAAAGACACATCTGGCTTTCTCTGTGCACAAGGTACGCTATGTCCGTTTGAGGTCACACTTTTGTCAAAAATAGAGGGATCCAAACTTCAAGTGCTGGGGTGTCGAAACAAAATAATTTCACTCAGGGAAAAAAGAAATCAGTCCACATGGTGTCGTCTCTCTGGGTCCGGCCACAAAATTTAGTCTACATCAACATGCAATGTCCTCTAGTCCAAGGGAATGGAATGGAATTTCTGGAATGGCGTATCCAGGCCTGACATGATGCCTGGTCAGTATCCCCACATGCCTGTAAAAGGGCTATGTGTTGATGGGGATGACGGTCGTAGACCTTCCAGCCCCAGGCAGAGAAGAATTTTTCAACTGGATTCAAGAATGGAGAGTATGGGGGGAGGTTGAGCACAGTGAAGAGTGGGTGATCTGTAAACCAGTTGCGGACCAAAGCAATCCTATGGAAACTAACACTGTCCCATAGGATGATGTATCTGGTCTAAACATTAGTGAGCATGTCATGTAAGATGTCCAGGAATGTAATAATGTGTGCAGTGTTATATGGGCCCAGGGTTGCATGTAATAACAATGTTCCTGCCACGTCTCCTTGTCTTAGTGAGGATAAAACCAGCCTCATCCACAGAAATCAATACAGAAATGCTCACATTGTGTATGTTCTGGAAGGTGGTGTCATCCTCAATTATGCGCTGCTGAATTTCTCGTAGCCTTATGGAATTAGTTTCAGTCATATTGACTATATGTGTTTCTTGTGGACACTCTTCCTCTGCCCCCAGCATCTGGTCGTCTAGCAATTCTGTAAAGTAACAATTTCAGTATTTTTACATCTATGCTATTGTTGTGTTTCTCATTAGAATATGGCAGTGCTACAAATCTTAGTGCAAAGTGACTGTACTAACCGATTCGAAAATGTCCTTATGATGCTTGCTACAGTGTACGGCTCAAGTTAGGCTGAACCTGTTGGCCAGCTTCTCTCAGGGTCATCCCATTGTTGATTCCATTGTCCACTATTGTAGCTCTGATGTCATCAGTATTTCTATTTCTTACTCTTCTTACCCTTCCTCTTCCCCCTCGTTGTCCTCTTCCTCTTACTTTACCTCCTTTTCCTCTAACTTCACCTCCACGTCCTTCTCTAATTCTCACTCTTCCTGCTCCCTTCATTGTACTCCACACGGACAGCTTACTGTAGTTTATGTATAGTGCTTAGACTTGTAAGACAGAGTAAAAAAAAGATATTAACATTGAATATGCCTGTTAAAAAATATTCAAGATTTACCAGTAAAGGTTCCCGGCTTTTTGTACTTTAAAACTGTAATTTCAATGTTTTTTAATCTGTCAATTTGTATCCACATCTAAATATTTTATATTTAATTATTTTATCCATAATGATTACATTGCCTTTGATTTCATAGGATAATACCAGCAAATTGTATGGTTCCTCTCCTGGTCCAGTTTTTTGATTTAAGTGGCCAAATGTAAATGGCATTCAGATGTGACCTTTAAACATTACCCAGGTTTTAGACAACAATGAAATTCACATGATCCATATCGTTCTTTCAGTGTAGTTATTATTTTAATAGTGCAACATAATTATTTTCATAGTGTAATAATATAGTGCAAACTGCTTTACGATTCAATCACTGTTGCCGAAAACACGAACACTGTTTATTTTCCTTATTTGAAAAAGCACACACTTTTGTTTTCACTGAGAGTGAACTCAAAAAAAAGTAGACACCTATGAGATTCGAAAGATGTATAACATTTATTTGTGTGACCAAAGTAAACAGAGTATTTTAGTGTCTTTTGCACTGATAAGAAGAAAAAAAGACGTGACCATCGACTTCAGTCAGCGCTGGCAGCCTGGTGCATTATGGGTATTTCTTTAGCGGTATTTTGCTGCTATTGTGTAATTTAAGCAAGACAGTTGGATTTTTGTATTAGTGATGTTGTGTGAGTTATGTTCAAGTTAGTTTGGTTCTTTTGCAGCCCTGTTATATATAAGTTAAACAGTTACCGTCGTGCAAATAAGTGTGTATGGGGAGTGAGTTGTTAAATTTGCCGCTTATACAACATGCGGATTTAGGGTGCGAGTGATAACTATGTTAAAGGCTCAACTGATTTTGCGTGCAGCTGCTAGTACCCTACTAGCTAGCGGATAGGTAACAGTATAAAAAATTAGCTCAACTCTAATTCGTCCACGTTCTAATAAACAGCAGCCAGACGTCATAGAATGTACAGTTAATGTTCTTGAATATGTTTCTTTGATTTGTAAGTATTATGAATATGCAATTGCTCTATTTAAATAAAATAGTAAACAATAGTGTACAATATATACTATTAAGCAGTAGAATTAACTACGATGCAAAGGGGCATCACTCAAAATCTTGCCTAGGGCGCCAAATTGGTTAGGGCCAGCCCTGCGTGTAATAAGCGGGATAATATACAGGCAGCCGGTAGTTATCGCGAAATTAGCCCCTTCAGCCTGATTCAGCCACTTGCTTTCAGCCTGATACCTGATCACACTTGTCGGGGATTATTCCTGCGATAACTACCGGCTGCATGTACATTATCCCTTACTTAATATGTTATAATATTCATGGGAGGAAAAAATATTTATAACGAGAAACTTACTCATAATAATGACTTATCATCTCATAATAATAACTTATTTTCTCATAATAATGACTTATTTTCTCATATGACTTAGTATCTCATAATAATGAGATAATTTCTCATAATAATGACTAAAAAAGTAATTATTATGAGAAAGTATCTCATTATTATGAGATGATAAGTCATTATTTTGAGAAACTAAGACATATTATGAGATGATAAGTCATTATTATGAGAAAGTATCTCATTATTATGAGAAAATAAGTAATAATTATGAGAAAGTATCTCATTATTATGAGATGATAAGTCATTATATGAGAAAGTTTCTCGCTATAAATATTTTTTCCTCAATGAATATTATAATATATTTCCTCATAATAATGAGAAAGTTTCTCATTATTATGACATTCTAAGTCATTGTTATGAGAAACTTTCTCATTATTATGACTTAGAGTATTATATTTTTTACTCAAGGTGCCGGAAACGGGCTTCCATAGATATCCTAAAATCCCTCTTTTTTTTGTGTATAAACAAAATGAAAAAATAATTTTGCACCTGGCTTTATCCTATACTCAGATATATGTACCGGAAATATATGCAAATTTCCACATATTTAATGTGATATTGCCTCTTTTGCATATTTAAACATAAATGTAAAAAAAATCTTGCAATACATTTTTTTCTCCTATTCATGTGAGTAATCAACTGGTAAAGTTTCATGGTCCTATTTGTAAGTTAAAATTTGACCCTATTCACCTGTAGTGTCTCGCCTTAAAAGTCAAAACAGTCCAAACTGTGGGTGGATTCTGATATAAGAGGATAACAGGAGATGGACTTTTTCACTGGAAGAAACTTTATTATGGATTATGGGCTCACATATTAGCCAGAAACAAAGGTTTAAAGTTAAAATGCCTTGATGGATTTCTTACAAACGCACAGCCTATGACTTCACAAGACACTGAAGTGCCTCTATTATGGGTTTTTAAAAATGATCTCTCATGCAGTGTGTAACACAGCTCTGAATGAATGAAAACATCCTGCAAAGTTTAAAGCTGAAAGTGCACCTTGTGTAAATTTATTATCTCTCAAAAGAAAAAAAAAAATGACACTGAATCATTGAAAGAAATCTTTTTAAAATCAATCCCAGGCAGTTTCATTTTGACGCCAACATGAAACATTAGCATTTTGCTCAATCATTTGTTGCTCTTTTCTTTTGGTCTAAATGAAAATGCAATTTTATTCTTTGCCACTAGCAATGCCACTGATCTCACAAACCCTGCTTTATCATCCATGGGCATGATGAAATGAAAAAGAGACCGATATACCAATCACCGCAGATTAGCATCAAGCAAAGGAGGAGTTTGAAAAAACTGAATTGTTGAGCGACTCGTTGGGGAGTGGTTGAGCAAATAAAGTAAAAATAAATGCATATTATAAGACAATGGAAGTGTTTTTGACCCTGTTCTTTGGAACTCCCGAAACCAAAATATGAACCTTTCATAACTCATAATAGTGGTGCTTTAACTGCTGAACTGGAGTGGTGTGGATTACTGTAATATCCATTACCTTCAGAGCAAGTGATATAATTGTAAATCTCACCAAATCTGCTCTGATCACTCTTCTAAATCTTGGATGGCTAGAGAGGAGGTCAATTATCAGCTAATTTTTGCAGCTGTCTCATCTGTACCCATTTTAATTTGGAATTTTAATTTTAGGATAAACATCTTAGGCTGATGATACAGAAAGTAACTTTTTAAGCAATATTGAAGGGTAACATTTCGAACAACTTTGTGCACTTTCCATTGAAAACACATTTTTAATTGGATATTTTAGATCAGTTGTGGGACCTGTGTCTCACCTGGTTACCCATTTGCTCAAAAAGTTGCCCAGTGTATCGTCAGCCTTAGACAAAGATGCTACAGTAAATGCAACAGAATTTCTTTAAATTTGAAGTCTGAAAGAGCAACATCGGAGTAAAAAATTCTGGGAAGATCAAAATGTGTTGAATGTACAGTCAAATGTAGCACATGATACCTGTCATATTTCAATACATTCATTGCGTAGTGTCACGTTAACTGTTATATAATGGTAACTAAACATTTTTAGTATGCATCATATGATAACAGGGTGATCCAATTGTCTAAGAAATGTACACCAATCAAGCATTTCTCTAACAGTTGGTAGAAACCAATCCATCTTGAAAATCATCCATTTCCAAATTACCTTCGGATTTCTTGTAACACTTTACTCTATAGGATAAAACCTCATCACACGTCGTCTTTATGTTAATGACAAGAATCAGCAAATGTTCCTGAGTGCTATTACAAATGCTTAGTAAAATACAGAAACCTCTTCACTCATCCCACTGAAAGATTAACAGTCCATTGTGTATTTTCTAACGGAAGGAACTCAATCTGCGTTATTCTAGATCTACATTCAAAGCTCAGCATATATTTCTGGGTTTCTAAATGAAACAATATTCCTCAACATTCCTTTGCTGCCAGCTACAACAGCCTTGCACATGCAGGTCAGCTCCTAATCTGATTTCTTAAAGCAGAAAAAAACATTCTCTGAATGAATGTGTTTACAACTGGAGGAATATGCATAGCAGATTGCTTTTTACTCTCCATAGGGTGATTTCTATTATACTTTTTTTTAAGTCTAATGGTCAATCTGGTGCTATAAAAAACTACTGTATTTCCTTAAAATAAGCCATTCATTAATTAAGGTGCTATTCGCTTCTATCGCATGTGCTAGATCAGAAACATTCAAATCGCAAAGGGTTTATAAGAACCATGCTTGTGAGGTTTCCTCTCCTTTATGATGAGGTAATGCACCTTAAATAGTTACGTAAATTGTGAAACTGCCTTGCATTGGTAAATTTTCTACTGCATTTCTTTCTAGTATTAGAATAATCATAGAAATAGCTTTTTCTAAGTTTACTACTACTTATATTTATATTTTAAAGACCCTAAAGTGTCCCTCAGGAATGGGATGCTGGAATATATGAGGTGTAGGAAACATTCTACAACTACTTAAATGTAGCATGCTGTGATGCATCATGGGATTTTCACAGGCCTGCCCGTGAAACTCATCCGAATGCTTTCTGGGAACATTTAAAATTGTGTTTTGTGTGTGGTAGATCCATGTCATCCACCTTATGAAGCAGAAGTGAGCTTACTTTGGTAAAGACAGCAGCTAGTGCCCACACTTTGAATGTCAGCAGTGTTGAGGCACTCTTTATATTCCCTGTAGAGAAGCCCGGTGTGACTGATCACCCAGGATCCTGTTTTATAGTGTTTGGTTTGAATATTTCAGGTTGTTAGTTGTTGTTGTTTTCCAGAATATTGTCATCGAAAAACAAATGCAGCTTTCTGGAGGCGATCTTGATGTAAACCTGAACTTCTTGTGATTGCACAAATACGTGACTTTATGTCAGTAAATGCTGATTTTGTGTAAACCCTTTATCATCTGAATGCTGAATGTTACGATTTCCATACGTATTTGTCGGCTGAGGTTACAATTATTGAGAGGAAGAAATAGAGACTGCTTCAGTCTAACATGTAGTCAGAAATATACTCCACAGTGTGCAGGAAAAACAAAGAGTCTAAGGATTTTTCTGTTGTGCACATCATGTATAAAGTGGCAAAACGAGTTCAATACAAGTTAAACTGTATCGATGGGCAAAATGCTGATTAGCACAGAATATCCAACAGTCTTGTATTTTTTACTTGTACTCCTTTAAAGCTCACCAAGGCTGCATTTATTTGATCAAAACTACAGTACAAAAATATAATATTATTAGAATTTGAAATAACTGTATTCAATGTCTATATATTTTAAAATATCATTAATTCCTTTGATCAAAGCTACATTTTTAGCATCATTACTTCAGTATGCAGTGTCACGTGATCCCTCGGAAATCATTCTAATATGCTGATTTGCTGCTCGAGAAACATTTCCTATTATGAGTGTTAATAACTTTTGTGCTGCGTAATATTTTTGCAAACCTTTTCTAATAGGAATTAAGAAATCTTTTGTTTTATATATGTATTTGCTGCCTCTTTTGCTCAATTTAATGCATCCTTTCTGATTAAAACAATTAAATTCTTTTCTTTTGACTTGACATGTAATTAGTTTGTTTGTTTGTTGTAAGCAAAACTGGCACTTAAAGTATCGCACTTTTAAAGAAACTAATTTTGAAGAGATGTGAAAATTCATAGATTTTAATTTGTTTTTATGCCGATTTATGCAGAATTTCAGGAGGAGCGCGTACGAACGATCACCAGCTGCTGCCAATCTCCTCATTACTAATTACCCTATCAGAACTCTTTTCCTCTGCTTTAAATACCGCTCACGTCTTCTCTCTGGTATATTTGTTTCTTTCCCTTACCACCACCAGAGCAGGGCCCACATTTCATGTGTTGCTGCAACTTTAAGTTGTGTACTTTGTCTGTAAAGTGTGCATTTTTAATGTCTGTAAATTCCACTGTAAATGCCAGTGATTATCATTGTCAATGAAATTATCAATAAAATACCAATGCATATCATTTTCTGTGGTAATCAACATTATGCCAGATGCTGTCAACAGAGCTTAACTCGCACTGAACCCACAACATGGCTATGGACTGAATGTCAAATTAAATAATACCTTTAGGTTGAACGGTGGACACCATTTGAATCTTGAGAACATCGGTCTGTTGAAGTTGTTTGATTGTAGATTATGTTTGCTGGTTGCTCTAAAACGTTCCTGTTTTCTCATCCTTTAGAGCTGAAAAGCACTTATTAGCATATTGAGTTATAAATGTGAGTAGTGCTGCCATGTATGTTTCTATACAGATGAAGATATGGTTATGTTTGGGGAACAGATGCTGAGCGAAGATTGTCTTTAAACAGCAAATTGAGCAGCGCTCTAATATTACAGGAAATGATGTCACAGGAGGACGTCAAAGCTGATTTGATTTGAGGAAAAATCAGCAATCAGCAATGTGCTTTCAGCCAAAGCCTTGTGTTGCTTTGACTAGCGTTCTCCATCCTGTCTCATTTTTGCTTGTTCTTCAGCAGCTAAAAGCAGGGCTTGGGTATTTTGCTCAACAGAAAATGTGAATCTTTGTAGAGTTGAAAAAGGCTATCATTCCTTGTTCTGTGTTTATATCCCGCACTTAGGGCTGTTAGGTGGGTCATGCACCCTGAGAGCCGATCAGATGACTGCAGAAGAACCAGGAGAAGATGGAGAATTACAGGACGGTGAAGACGGTAGATTCCAGAAGAGCCACTTGCGTTTACACTGACGCTTTTGGTACAGGTAATCTTCCTTCTCACGCTCCTTGCGCGCCCGCTGATAGTGATCTTCTTCCTTCAGATACCACACTGGAGGCCAGCGATGTTTCTCAAAGTGCTCAAGGTTTTCTGCAAGACAGAAGGAGACCGTGATGCCAGCTTAATGCAGAACTAATTTCAGTACTAAAATAAATGTCTGGTTAAGGTCACCTATTACACTGACTGTATGCTTTGATCAAAAATATAATAAAACATTGTGAAATAGTATTACAGTACTTCAGTATATTTTAACCTATGATATAAGCTGAATTTTCTGCAGCATTTATTCACTTTTGCTTCTTGCTTAATAAAAATATAAATTTTAAAGGAACTCTTACTGACCCAGAACTTTTGAATTGTTGTGTACGTATTTAGGATAAACGAACACATTCAGATTTTTTTTTATGTATAGTGGCTCTTCCAAGCTCAGTAATACAGGTGGATAGCGGCCATTATAATACAATAAACATGATGATTTGTTAGAAGTTTCAGGGACTAATGCAACTTATTTAGGTTAAGATTTTGTCTCAGAAGTTGGCTACTGAATACATCTGAACAAATGAGCATGGCTGGAGTTTTATAGATTGTCATGTCTCAATATTTATTTTGATTTTAAAGTAATTATTATAAAAATTTGCAACTGTACTCATCTGAGGGCTGTTGAATTACCTGTAGATTTGGCCTTCATGTCTCGAGGGAATTTGCGACAGACTCTGTTGTAGTTGGTGCAGATGTGATGGAGGCACCAGTCAGTCAACTGATGAGCACAGTGGAACTAATGGAAATAACCACAGAAGAAACTACTAGGGAGAAAACACGTCCCCTCCTAGTTCTTGAAAAACTAGTCTATTTGGTTCCTTACCACTCCTAAACAGAGACTTCTTTTTCATATCACTTCAGCCACATACTCACTGCAACTACATTTACTGTAGTAGTCACTTCATCATTAGTTCTTACTCCAGTTCTGTACATACATTTCAGTCATTTACCACCACATTCTACAGCTAAATATACCAACACATTTAGGTAGTAACAAGTGTATTTACACAAATTCTATGCAGTTTGTAAAATTTTTACAACTAGTTGCTAATGACATGCATGACCCTAGTCCACAAATCCAGTCTGATGATTTATACATCCTCTGAATGCTGAAAAATAAGCTTTCTATTGATGTATGATTTGTTAGGACAATATTTGGCTGAGATACAGCTATTTGAAAATCTAGAATCTGAGGGCATCTAAAAGAATCAAAATATTGAGAAAATCGCCTTAAAAGTTGTCGAAATAAAGTTCTTAGCTATGCATATTATATTTATTTTGATATATTTAAAGTAGGACATTGACAAAACATCTTTGTGGAACATAATCTTTATTTAATAATCTAATGATTTTTGGCATAGTAGAAAAATCTATCATTTTGACCCATAAAAATGTATTGTTGGCTATTGCTCCAAATATACCCATGCTCTGCACTCTTCTGTTTGTGAAGTGCAAAAAAGCACAGGTAAAGGGTACAAATTTGACTTAACAAACCTAAATAAATCAAAATGTTTTGTATATAGTAGGTTAAAAATAAAAAGGCTGTTGCCATTTTTTCTGCATCTGTTAGTGCACTTTGCATTTAAAGTCAATATACACAAATACGTTTTATATACATTGCAATTGAGGTGATGTTCAGCTTCTACCTCAGGATAATGGGAAAGGTTTGGATCATGCTTTACTAACAGTCATCCTTGAAGTGCAAAGGGGATAGGATTTAACACGGGTAAGTATTCTTTCTGTCAATGGTAAGCTTACCTGGGCCATGTCCAGATAGAGCAGAACATCTCCATCTATATCAGCTCCCATCACAGCAGCTTCTGTCAGTACCTTCACAGTGTACAGCTCTAGGACAGATACACAACACTCATGAAAAACAACAGAATATGTCACCATTATTGTTTGGTTTCTATCCTTCAGAATTGTTACACTGTTAATAAATGATTGCATTTATTAAAGGGACATTACATGTATTTGGTGTGAATCCATATTTTGTTTTGGTTCAAGTTTCGCTTAAACCTCCTGAAACAGGTCGATTTGTACAAAGTGAGGTGTGCTCTCATTTGCCAGCTATCCAGTTCACTTTGATTGGCAAGCGTTTGGCGTAAATGTTACACCCCTTACACCGCTGTGACACCACAACAATAAAACACATTACAAACAAGGCATTTGTTGATCCAGTGAAGACATAATCACTGGTTATCATGACTTGGTTTGGTCTTTTTACTTTTAATTTTGTGTTCATCTGAAAGAAGATGGCTTGGGGGTGAGTAGTTTATTTTTGGGTGAACTATTCCTTTAAGGTTTGTAAGAAAATCACTGTAATTTGCTGTCTGAAGTGATTTGCGTTGTAATTCAGTACAAAAGGACACAGTGTTATTTTCAGTCACTGTCTCACTCATCAACACTAGTTAAAGGTCTAAATTTAACCAGGATTTGGGTGCCTGCGGAGATCAGACTGTTATGTGCATTTTCGAGTCAGTGAAAACAGTGTGTTCAGGTTTGTTTGTGTACCTGTCAGCGCTACCAGATGAGGCAGACAGAGACGGTTTGCAAGAACAATGAGTTCCATGGCATCCAGATCTGGGCGAGAGCAGAAGCAGCCAGTATAGAGATACTCCAGCACAGCACGCATACAGCTCCGCGTAGTGTTTGGAAACAGCACCTGACAAAACACAGCAGCAAAGTCAAAGAGGGGAATAAAAACTCACTGTTCAAGTAACGTGCAAGAACAGAATGATTAGAGTGTGCTGTCTTCATAAGTAAAGTCCTTTAAGTTTTGTCTTCCTTTCTTGCCAGCAGAAATCAAGCAGCACGAAATCCCCAAGATAAATATAACGTGACCATCACGTTACGAAAATGTTATTACTGCCTTAGAAATTGTGCAAAATCTGAAATATAAAGTATTCATTTTACTTCATTATTTTTCTTTTTTTGTTTTTTTATTCCTGAACGAGTGTATGGGACACACAAGGGTTCGGTTATGTACTAGTAGCGGCTTAGGTGTGTGGTCTACAATAAAGCAATGTACAATATGAATGTGAATAAACAGAAATAAAGAAACATTATAGCCACAGTGACAGTAAATGAAAGTATCAGGTCTGGTAATAATGTATTTAAATAACACTGGAATAGCTGCATTCTGTGTTTAGGTATTTATATTATGCTGTGGAACATGCACAGTTAACTATTATGAAACAGAAATCCACACATATATACTTATTTTAAAGTTGTTATTTAAACTAGTGAAATTTACAAGAACCTAATAAATAATTTACAGTTTGTCGAGAATAGAATGTAAAATGAAGACTTACTTTCTAATCAATCACTCAAACATGCAGAAGTGCATTTTCTTGCACAGTGAAAGGCAATCACTCCACTAATACTGTAGACTGCTTTCTGTCTTGTCTGGGAATGTCTTAACTTGTTTAACTTTATTTAGCATCATTTTATATGTGGAAGACGCCTCTGGGTGGCATTATTGGGATTTTATACAGTTCCAGTTTATTTACAGGTTCAAATCTCAATTTTTGTGGTCATTGTGTTCTCAGATATTTGTGCCCCACTATGTATGATAGGAAGACTTATTTGTATTGATTTGTCATACTTGGTAAGCTAACTCATTACTTTAGAATGCTAGATATAAGAAATAGAAATAGATATAGAAATGAAGGGCTAAAACTATATCAAACCAGAAATTTTTTTATTTGCCTCTCAAATAAATAATTTAAATTTAATTCTAAGAATAAAGTCAGTAGTCTGTTCAACACAGTATAATTTTGGTCTTACTGAAAAGTTATTTTTATTTTTTTATTTGAATTTAGATGAGTTATTGTGTTTTTGTTATTTGTATTTATTTATTATTCAGTTTTATTTCAGTTATTGTAGTATAATTTTGCAACCTGATCTCACAGAATTCTGTATAATGACTCTTAACGCATAACTCAACTGTTATTATCACAGAATCATCAAAAATTCCATGATTTTTCGATGTAAACAGTTTTATTTATATATACATTTATGAGCACGTAACCCAACTCCTCCCCCTAAACCTATCATGCATTAATAAAACCCAAAATAAACCGGTATATACAAATAACAACGTTATTTATTAAAAAGGATTAATATTCCAATTCCAAAAGGATTGACCCATAAAGTAAAAAAAAAGGCTATCACCATGTCTCCGTCCGCCGTGACTCATCTGTGCTGCTGCAACTGCTGTTTTGAGCAAATCCCAAAAATGCCACCAGGAGAATCCTGTCAGATTAATTGTAAATTTCTATTGGCTCTTGTTTGTCTCCTGACCGATCGCGTCATTCTACAGGAGGAGAGTGTCTTTTGAATGAGATGTGAGCGAGTAACAGAGCGGGATCATTTCAGCGATTAAAACCTTGTATTTTACTCTCTTGTCTTCTTATCTGTGCGTGAATCACGGCTGAAGCCTGTCACTGACTTACATTCTAATCTTTCCCATCACGGAATTTTCAACGATTCCGTGACACTAACATGGAATTTTGCGTTAAGAGTCATTACAAGGAATTCTGTGAGATCAGGTTGCATTTTAATATCAAGCTATAATAAATGAGAATGAGAAATGTTACCCTGGCGTCAATCTTAAATAAAATATTTATTTTATTTCATTTTCAGGTTTTTTCTATTGCTTTAGTTAATTATTATAAACATAAAAACAATATACACCATGAATTTTATCTTTAAAAGCTCAGTGGTACTGGTTTAGACATAATGTGTGTGCTCTGTACCTCTTTTGTACAACTCTCCACAAATGGTCCACCAAACATGGCTGCCATCCAATCACAGCTGGAGATAAGCAATGGTTTATGGGCCATGATGGTGCCATCATCCAACCTGAACACCACATCTGCAGGAAAGAACAGACAAACATCTGTAGCTTTTCAAATCACTAATATAATAATTTATCATATCATATCTAAACATCCTCCACTTTCTGCCAATTTAACACACATTGCTATTTACTAAAGGGTTAGAATCTGTGATACATGATGGACACCAAATAAAAACGGTTTCAAATATTTAGGAACATTTATTAATAGTAAATTGACATTTGCTGGTAATGTTGAGAATCTCTTTAAATGCAGAGATTGCATGTTAAAAGGTGGTTTATTAGAAGCATATTTTAGATATGGTTTATAAGTATCTTGTTGATAGTGTTTTAACATGACTGTGGTATTGCCAGTTAAAGGGAAGCAAAGACTGGTTAAAATTGCTAGTGGAATTGTAGGACAACCAACAAGACAACTGAATGAAATCCATCAAAGAGTCAAACAAAAAGCAAATGTTATTATTAAAGATTCTCCTCATCCATTGAATATAAATGTTTTAGCTTCTACCATAAAAAAGACATTTTAGGCAACCTCAAACAAGGAAAAATGTGAATCAAATGTCATTAGTGCCAACATCTGTTAGAATTTTAAATACTGGCTACTGAGTGTGAGATGAGGCGATTGTTTACTTGTTGTCTTTTTTTAATGTAAACTGTGTAATGGTGTTAAATGTATTTGTGTAGTGAAGCCAAAGACAAATTTCCACATGTGGACAATAAAGTAACTTAACTAAACTTTTCCAATACTGAGAAGAAGTGAAGGCTTGTGATATTTGACTGTTTTTATTGTTAAATCTAAAACTGACAGAAGGGGAACTGTACATGTTATGTGGATATCCTTTAGTCTCAAATTCGGACAATACTGGACAATTTCACCTTGACAACATAAAAGGCACTCTGTGACAGTGGCACAACATTACATTCCACTAAAGCATAATCATAGTGCTAGAGTGAAGGAAAAATAAATAGAAATGCTCAGTGTTTATGTTTGAAGAGGGAAAAGCTCGGTCAGCATTGCAAGACAGCTTGATGTCCTCCAAACCCTGAGAGTGCTAAAAAACACGATACATCCGCACCGGTTCTCTCTACCAGAAGAGCACTGATTATGAAACTGAAATCCAGCTGACAAAATATGGGGGCTTGTTTTTCTCTCTGAGGGGGAATAATTGAGCTGAAGTAGAGGGGAAAATAGCTTGAAGGGACATTCTGCTTGAGCTCATCTCACATTTGAGAGAAACTTGCTTTGGCTATAAACAATGCTGGGCGACCTTCTGCTAGAACGTGCACTGTACACCCAAGGTGTGCAGATAGCAAAAACGCAGAAGTTTGCTTTTTTTAATATACAGCTGACAGTATATGCTACACAACACAAAAAGGTTGAGGTGACAAATAAGGAAACATTTACAGGGAAAAGGGCAAAAGGACTGCAAAATGAGTCCTATCAGTTGTCAGAATATCTCAGAAAAGCGAGGTGTGCTAACAAGCACGCTAAAGACTCCTAGCATCAGTTGCTAGTACATCTCTTGAGGCCAAGGGGTTTGTTCATACAGCTCTTACTAGCTGGCCTCCATTACCCAGCTAAACCTAATTCCCATCCAGGTCATGGCACCAGTGCAACTCTTCCCATTCTACTCACATCACTCCAAGTGGGATTCAATCAGGCGTCTCCCGCATGGATGCAAAAAATGGTCGTTACAGTAAAAATGCTAACATAATGAGCATAACGCTAATTACAGTTCTCAAAAACAAACCTACATATTTTTTAAGACTGGGTGATATACTGAATATTCATTATACCTGTGACCATTTTGTTGCATTGTGATAACTGAAAATTTTTAAAGCGCCCCTTTTATCCCATTTCTAATATTGCCTTTCATAAATTGTGCAATGTACAAGAATAGCCGTAAAGCCGGAAGTACACGATAAATAAAACTGTCTCCCAAAAAAAGGAATTGACTTTGAATAGCCTAAACGAGTCGTCAGTAATTCGAAACTTTCTACCATGAATACTACACATCACAGGGTAACACGATTGCATTGTTCTTCTCTGTTACTTGTTTGTGTGTTTAACATCATGTCAGGAAAGTGCTGTATCCTATCCTGTGAAAGCACATTTGTTTTATTTTCACTTCCAAAAGATGAGGGTGTAAAGAATCAATGTTTAACATTCATTTTACCCTCTGTACCACAGCAGTACAACCCTAAGCTTTATTTGTGTTCCTTGCTTACTTTTGAAAGATTGTTCAGTACCCAGTTTATTTGGACCAACTGGCTAAAATAAATCTTAAACTGTAAATATGACTAAAAGATGTTGTTTATCTGAATAGCTGTTTGGGTAAAATAATGTCCTCAAACTTTCTTACCCATTTTAGAGCCAATCCATTTTTTCAACAGTCTTAAAATGTACTCTCGAAGACAGTTAACTTAATGTAAAAGCAAACTAGTTAAAACCCCTGGTCCATCTCATTAACCAACTACTGTAGTTACTTTTTTGGGTATTGTGACTATCATTCTGTCCCATCCCTAACAACTTAAGTACCAAGCAAACATACAGTTTACATGCCTCTCACCAGAGAAGGTCCCCTTGGCCAAACATTCTTTCACTCGGTTGGTGCGTCTCACGTGAAAGGCCTTGGTGATCTCCTGATTCATGAAGGCTTCATCGTTCAGGATATTAGCCACCATCATACGCAGGTCAAACACTTCCAGCAGCTCTGCGATGTGGGCCACCTGCATTAGCTCTTTCTCCCGCTCATCTAGTTTACCTGTATATAAGTACCGCAACACCGATCGGAATGGACCAGGCTGCATGGAAGGGTCCATGTGAACAACGGTCATTTTTCTAGGATTGAAGGTGATGGGGTCATCCACCATTTCTTCTTGGATGCTAATAAAAGCACGACTCAAGGCTGGGAGCAGACGACCGCGACGATCTCCATCACCTTTTAGAGTTCCATCACTGGTGCAGGCACGTAAGTTTGCTCTATCTCCATCGTCTGTATTTTCACAAACGTCAAAACTAGCTGCGCGCATCAGCAAATCGCGGCCAGAAAATGGTGGCCCTCTGGGTCGTTCTCGCTCTCGTTCAGTCTTCTCAGGACCCCGAGGTTCGGTCAGGAAGAGGTCGTAGAACTTAGAGGAGGATGTGGCAAGGTAGATGCGGTGGGCGAAGATTCTCTGGCGTTCCTGGAGGACTAAGATGACATCGGCACAGAGTGGGTCCTCTAGCAGCCGACTAGGGTGCTCTTCGGTGTTACTGGGAGGGGCGGGAACTGTGATAATGGGTGGAGGGGGTTTAGGGGGAAGGAAGGGGGCTTGGAGGAGTGGCCTTTGAACATTTCGTAAATGTGACTTCCAGAATTGGAGATGTCGACGGGAAATAAGGGCTGCACGTATAGCATTGTCAAAAACATCCTTAACCCCGAACTGAGCAACTATGCTGGTCTCATAATAAGGGACGCCTAGTTCTTTAGCCACTTCACGGCCTTTCTCTGGTGCCAATATCTCATTGGATTTAATGGGTCTGAAAAAAACAAAAAAAACAGGATGATACTAAAGAAATACCTTTCTTTTTAAAATGAAAATCTTAAGAGTCATCATCATCATGTCATTCCCAACCTGTACAATTTTACTTTTTTTGTAGAAAACCAAAAGACATACCACACAAGGAAAATGAATATGCATGGGGCAGGGGTGTCCAATCCTGCTTTTTGAAGGCCAATGTCCTGCACAGTTTAGCTTTAACCAGCTTTAATAAACCTGCCTGGAAATATCTAATTGCTGCATCTGAAAGCTGAAAATGCTGCCTGTGCATCTTGAGGTAGGAAGGCAAGAAGACACGTCTGAATCCTATGATAATGTTACATCCTGTCTACTGAGTTAACTACATTTCGTTGATTTTTGAAGGCTGCATAGATGTATCCTTTAGCACATCCTGATTTTGCTGAGTTCTGTGTTCCTGGTTCAACAAATTTTCTTGACTCTGGAACAACATTTTAATCCAAAATTTTAGTTTTGACCATATCTCTGAAACTAAACCTAACCTAACACATGAGTAATGCCTAAAATCATATTTTAATGATAGATGACTGACACTGATGTACAAGCACCAAGCACTGATTGTAATTGTAAATCCTACACAACTACTATAAACTAATTCTTCAAATCTGATTGGCTAATCACAATGTTGTTCCAGGGTCAACAAAGATATTGACCCAGGGATATGCCGAACTCAAAAACAAAATCAGGTTCTGCTATCCTTTACTGCCTATGATTTCCCATAGTTCTGTGTGTTTAGTTGAACAAATACCTGGCACCCTTCGACACCCTCACGCAGTAAAAATACATCGTGAAGCAAAGAAAAAAGATAAGAAAGAGCAGGTTACTTTTGGTATAAAAAAACATTCTCAGCTTTCAATTTGTTTTTGTTTTTTAATTTAAACAATAAATGCTGTTTTGTGTCTCTTTAAAGAGCTAAAGGGATAGGGAGTTGAACTTGTAGCCCAAAGGTTGCGGGTTCAAATCCAAGGTCTGGCAGGAATTGTGGGTGGGGGGTGTGAATAACGCCCTCTCCACCTTCAATACCAACACAGTCTCATGAGCAATTCGTACATTTCGTACGATTTGTCTAAAACCTCGTGATGGATAGGTTTAGGAGCGGGGTTATGTTTAGGTAATTCGTACAAATTCATACGAATTGGCATCTCGTAAAATACGTACGATTTAGAATAAATCGTATGAATTCGTTCGAGTGAGGTACAAATTAATACGAATTAGCCACCTCGTAAAATATGTACGAATTGCCGTGAGATCAGGTTGTCAATACCACGACTGAGGTGAGACCTTTAAGCTCCGCAATTGGGTTAACCGTTACACCGCTTTGTCATCCATTCTGCCGATCTCCAGGTCTGGCGGTAGCTTAGAATAGATAATTAAATCTGATTTGACCAATAGCATTTTGCTCAAAAATGACCAAAGAGTTTCAATATTTTTCCTATTTAAAACTTGACTCTTCTGTAGTTCCATCGTGTACTAAGACCAATGGAAAATTAAAAGTCTAGGTTGATATGCCTAGGAACTATGGTCTCAATTTGAAAAGAAACTTTGCTGCTGTACCATAGGAGACAATTTTGCTGCCTCAAAAACCTTCATGCACAAATGATATGTGCAAAGTCTTTGCTTAAAAGGCAAAGAGGCAACAAATCAACTGCCTAAGCTTTCGGGTGTAGCCAGTGAGTCTGAAGATCGGGTGAAGGTGTGTTTAATAAGGAGTACTGCAGTACAATGGCCCTGTATGAAAAAGCAGGATTGGACACCCCTAGTGTATAGTAGGTGCAGTCGATCTTTAAATATTACAAGATGCATTATTAAAATAGCAAAAAATTATTCCATAAATCTCATGCACAATATTATAATATATAATATTATGTATGAGTTGGAAAGTTCTTAACCCGAAAGCTGAACAAAATGAAACACTGGGGCTGAATACGCAACAAGATTTCTTGCATTTTCCCCATATATTTAGACATTTTTTTTCACAACTGTATAAATTAAACAGCAAAACTGTGCTTTTTACTGTTTTGTCTAGCTTTTCAAGGACAAAAAAATCTATTAAAAAACTATTTAAAAATATTTACTTTACACTAAACATTTAAAAAATATACATATAACTATACCAATAAAACACAACTTAATTTAAAAGTAATAAGTTAGAAAAACAAAAACTTTGAACGCTGGTTAACAGCAGATACACTGTGAGATTCTGCAGTGCTGTTTGAACAGAGGCAACTTGTGGGTGTATTATTAAACATAACACCCTTCTTTGCTGTCTTAGTTTACCTGGCCAGTGGCCGGCGGGCTCTGTTCACTGCCTCCAGGTCAGCGTACCGCAGGTCTAACTGGCAGCCCACTAGAATAACAGGAGCTCTGGGACAGAAATGCTTGATCTCAGGGTACCACATCGTTCTCACATGGTGGAGCGAGTTTGGGTTTGCAATGGAAAAACACAACACCACCACATCAGACCTGATAGCAAACCAGAGAAAACTCATTAACTTATACAGGTTAAAACTGTTTGAAAAAAAGTTATATTGGTAACCTTTTTTACTATTGACTTCTGCACAATGTAGCTTTTCAGTGAGAGCAAAGTTTGGTGGAATATGACAGTATTTGGTATTCACAAACCTTCACAAAAGTGGACAAAATATGCGGAACTGACAACATTCAAAATGAAGATTAAAAACCAAATTTTTTATAAATTAGTATAATATAATTCATCTAGTGTAAATGAGAGAGATAATCCAAGTTACCTGCCATACGCAAATCTGCGGTCCTTATGATGGTCACCAAAAGTGTCCCAAAGACGCAAGGACACGCTGACATCATCCACCACATCCCTGGACCTTTCTAGAACCTGGCCGGAGAGACACACCTATCACATGCATGGAGATTTACCCAAGAAACTGCATACAACACATTTTTCAACATTTTTATCAGATTACTTTTTCGGGGAAATTATCGAAAATAGCAACCGTCACACAGGTTAAGAATATGGCAACAGGCATCCCTCACCTCCTGGCAGACTCTGTACTGATCTATTGCCCAGACAGTGGGCACGTGTGTGGCAAGTAGCTGGTACTGTGTAAGTGTTGCGTTGCAGGCCCGGGCACATATAAGACGGGTCTTTCCAACTGCGTTGTCTCCAACCACCACACACTTGATAGTCTCGACATTTGGCCTCTCATAGTCCATGTCAGAATCCATAAAACTGTGCCTTTTATACACAAACAATACAAATGTAATAAAGAGAGAGTAATAAACATACATATTCAATACAATTATTTAAATATTAATTCAAAGATTATTCAATTATTATTTGTGGAAGAAAAATAGCAAATCAAAAATAGATACAGAAATGTGGGTATGGCTGATTTTTGTATTATTGGTAAATGGATCAGTGACATTATCTATCAATCTATCTATATATCTATATTAGTTTAACCCGAAATGAGAATTCTGTCATTAATTACTCACCTCGTTCCAAACCCGTTTTGGATATTTTGAAAAATGTTTGTAAGCAGGCTGTTTCAGTCACCATTGACTTCCATAGTAGGAAAAAAAAATTGGAGATCAATGGGAACCCAAAACAGCCTGGTTACAAACTTTTTTCAAAAAATCTTCCTTTGTGTTTGGCAGAAATTTATACAGGTTTGAAACTACTCCAGGGTGAGTTTATGATGACAGAATTTTCATTTTTGGGTGAACTATTCCTTAAATATGTCTTCACTCAAATGTATTGCAGGTCCAAGGAGAATTAAACCATTACCTTTTACTTGATAAACCACATAGATTTACTAAACTGAAAATTTTCTTGACCAAAACAGGAATACAAAATGTTTTTAAAAAAATTCCCAATCCCATGACTGTCATAAGCAAATTCTATCCTTTTCACACCTTAACTTCCTCCACTCTCCCCCTCGAAAGTTTCAAACAGACCTTATTCAGCATGTCAAGCAACACATAAAATCAATAAAAAAACTACAGCCCTACTCTCTCTGTATTGATGCCAATGGCATCTAATGAGGCTTCAGAGCCCTAAGGTGCAACAAATTGTAGTTGCCTACTAAATTTTTAACGGCCATGCAAATGAATTAATCACTTGCACCATCACTAATAGGCATACAGTTGTTTCAAAAACATCCCATACATTGAGTTTGGTCATGAAGGCAGTGTAACCTCAAAATAAAAAAAACCCAAACCTCATTCACTTTCAGTATTGAAAAGTTTAAATATTCTTCAAAAATTAATATTTTGTTTTCCAAAAAAATTAAATAAAAATGCTTTAAGGTTTTGAAAAACACTGGGGTGAGTAAATGAAGACAGAAGTACTAGTTTTAAATTATTTATTCCTGTCATGGTGAGTAACTGTGACCAGCATCATCATCACAGAGCTTACAACGTCACTAGAGGTAAAAAAAGCTGACAGGGTTACCAGCTGGATGATCCTGAAAACAGAGGAACAGATGCAGCTGCGATGAGATGTTGCCTTTGGGTTTTTTCGTACCCCTGAATTCATCCTGTAACTGATGTGCTCCATTAAAATAGTATTGCATAGGGTGCATCTCGGTTTGCTTACTTATGCACTATTTTGTGCCATTTTTAGTGTAAATAAAAACTAGAAAATGACATGGACAGGGCAGAGGTATCAGATTCTGATGTTGAATGACAAAATAAAATGATATAATTCATACACTAGATGGTTGAATAAATACTGCATGAGGTGTCTAGTGCGTCATTTATTACACAACTCTACTTAAAGCGGAAACTTTAAAATAACAGTCTAAGCAAAAATGCAGTCATCAATAAATCTAGGTAGATTGGTAGATTTTTTTTTTATTTCACAATTACACAATGTATTTTTAGTGTGCATGAAACCATGGTGAATATGTATGACGGTCATTATATGCTCAGAGGGAATAGGCTAAACAGGACACATTCTACTGATGCTTTTCATCTTTTGATGTTTAAGCCCAAAACATGATTAGACAGGTTTTCTGATCATGCGTCGGGCTTAAAAGCATCACAACAAGAAGAGTTTAATACTGCTTTATTTTTTTCTCCATACATCTGAGATGAGCTGATGGTCATAAGCGTGTATATGCGATATTTAATCAATATCCATCAACAGTTCTGTCACTCAGTGTCAACTGATAAAGTTAGCACACTCACGTGACTGAAATATTGATTCAATCACGAGCGCATTACCAAAAATCCACTTTACCTTAAATACACCATCGCAATCACCGAGCATAAGCATTCTCAGAACTAGATTTTGTCGCTTGAAAATGGTCTACATTAAGAAGTATTCGATGTATTATGAATAATATTAAGTTATGTAACAGATACTGGTGTATTATTACCTCGTGTCTTGAAAATGGAGGTGTTTCATACAGCAGCACAGTCTTTGGTTTCCAAGGAAACGGAATTTACTCCTCCTCTACTACTGTAACACTAGCTTATGATATTAATGCAGCGTTATTCCAATATAAGGCCTATAAATGCGTAAAAGCGTTGACGAGCATCTTTTTAAACTCCCTCCGACTGATCCATGAAAACCATCTCACTCAAAACTAGACTGAAGCGTAACGCCTTTCAAGAGATACCCAGTTATCAGAGTAGCCTACCTAATGGTTTACAATAGGCTACTTTCTAGTAAAGATAATAAGGTCAAATTTCTAAAGAGTTGTGAATTTACCCATTTATTTCTGCGGTCATTTTATTATTATTTATTTACTAATTTAATTGTATTAATTTATTATTTTAGGCTAATTATTGGCTTTTTACAAAACACTTAATCAAATAAAATATACAAGCTAAAATAAAGTAGCCTAATATTTAAAAATGTGTAGAGAAAAGTAATATTTATTTTACCAATTAAAATATATTTGACATTATTCGGTTTATTTTAAAAACCGGTTATTTGTATGTGTTATGGACAAATGAACTAAAACTACTGACACAAATCTCATAGCCTGCCGAAGGACCCCGTTTGCAGAAAACACCAAAGCAGTCCTAGCTGATCTGAAACGTAAAACGAGATGTATTTCTGATCACTCTCACAAGACAGAAACATTACAGCAGCATCGAGTGGATCTTAACCGTGGTGTAGCCGCATTTTCTGAATGAAATAAAGTGTGTTCATTCACTGACTCTGCCTTACTACATACAGGCTATTATGTAACCGCGGATGTCTCCTTGAAAAATGACACTTGAAATGTCGCCTTAATAAATAGCAGAGGCTTAACGTCCTCATAAACCAGTAGCAGCAAGTAAAATATTGAGAGGCGCACAGAGGCTGCGGCTGCTCTTACCGCATCACAGGGAAGTGCTGCATCGGCTCGGCCGATATGGGGAAGTGACAGAAGAAATACATCGGCTGTGGCTGGAGACTGAGGAAAGCTGGAGCTAAACTTCATTTTCGGATCAAGAAAACACGGCTTGGAATCGCTGCCGCTAATCAAACCGCTTACGAGAGGAATTGCTCTTCGTTTCTCGAGCGCCATCGGATGAATCGTTGACTCCGCGCCGGGGCTGTCAGGCAGCGGGGCCGGACAGACGCTGCTCTCGATGTGTGCTCAGTTACCGTACGAACTGTACAACACAGGCACAGCGACACCGCTCTGCCCATTCACTGCACACATACAGACACAGCAGCACTTTCTATTCACTGTCTAACACAAACACACCACTCACTGACTCCCTCTTCTCTTGTTTCAATCTCTCTTTAACAGTGTGACCCCTGAATAATGAGGTAATGTTTGTGTTTCCTAGTCTAAGGGCCTAATCTGGGTTTAGTAGTAAGCATCACCTTTGATAGGTTCAAAATAGGCACACTATAGGACAGTAACAAAATATAAGGTGTTTCATTGTTAATCCCCACACCAGACATCTGTGCTTGCATATTGATAATGACAAACGATCCTTAAAAGGTTATTTGAGGTTAATCTAAATTTTTGTCACATGAATTGTTTGGAATGTTTTTGAATAAATAAAACAGCTGTTGAGACTCAGACTGGAAACATTTCATGACTAAACAAGTGAAGTGCTTAGGCTCTTACTAATAACTGAAATCACAATAAACAAAATAAGAAAAAAATGCAATGTACATGTGACACATTTTGTAAATAATCATATGAAATGATGGGAAAAAATGAAATGAAATATGAAACTAAAACCGCCAGTGTGCCAGTGAGTCAGTCAATAATAATTCATTCAGTGGTTTTGCTGTGGCTCTATTTGGAAAAAAATTGAAAAACTGAGCAAAAACAGACATATTGTCCAAGTACAAACTCAACTTGTGATGATGCTGAAATAAAAATTAACTAAGGTCAATAAATGCTGTAAAAGAACTGTTCATTCTTAGTTCATGTTAACTAAAGGCTGGAGTACACTAAACAACAGTCTGTGACATGCACTACCCAATGTTTTGTGGAATCTGTCAGATGTAATCTGCAGACTGGCTCTGACTTTCCTTAGCTTTCTCAAAAGTAGACGCAGTTAGAAATCCCATCCCTGGTGGACAAGCAGCATCATCTCTCCAAGACTGCTTCCACCAGGGCTAGTGCTTGGAGCCAAAGTCCAGTCATGTGCAACTTGGCCAAAAGGGGGCACCAAGGAATCGGCCCGCAACTTAGAAGGACTCTGGTCTCTATGATGCAAAATCATTCAATGGTCCACTTGAACGGCAAGGTAGACCAAAGCCATCTTTCAAAGACCTTGATTATCTAGATCTTGAAAAACTGAAGAAATCAATAGCACAAGCAGCCATTATCTCGACTGCTAAACAAATGTGGCATCCCCCTGCTTAGTTAATACTGGCCGTAATGCAATGTTATGATTTGTTTGGGAGATGACCCAAAAGTCAATAACAGTCATATAACAGTCAGTTAACACAAACAAACAGCTAGAGACTTGAGCCAGATTCCAACTGACTGGGTAGAGGAGTGAAAAAGAGTCAGGATCAGGTGAGGGTCAAAGCCAGAGTTACAGTCTGATTAAACCTAAAAGTGACTCATTTTCAAGGTCAGTGGCAGGCAGAGGTCAAAACCATTAAATAATGCACTCAGATCTGAACCAGAATTAGTACCAGGCATAGTAGATGACCAAACTGGGAGGAGCAGTCAGGTAACCAGGATTCCTCTGGCAGAGACTCGGCATGGAAATGGAATTGGCAAAACAATATCAAATAAACTATACAATAAGACAGTAAACATGAAGGTTAAGAATAGAATAGTGATCATACCACAGAATTTTCAGAAATATCAACATTATTTATTTTTTCTTCATTTCCCTTGATTTTTCATTATTTGTCATTTTCTATTTTCATAACTTTGAGCAAAAGGCTTGTAAAGCCAAATTAAACTGTACAACTCTCAAAGCCTATTACCCTCCTGAATGCACAATTATATATATATTAAAATGTCTTTATTTAGCTTGAGATGGAATTACAGAATTACCCCTGCACTGCAGCTTGTGACAACTGTTGGTGTAGTGCGTCCGTGGTTTTTATACGCATACTCATATGATTTCTGATAGGGGAAGTGAGGAAAGGTCATTTCCAACGGTAGAACACAGAAAGAGAGAGATAGAAAAACTTTTGTTGCTTGACAGAAGGTTCACTTTTATCTATAGAGTGGTGACATTGGCATATGCCTGACGACAGAGAGAGAGTCAGTAGTGTTTTACTGAAAATAATGGGCACTAAACTTAAAAATACATACACACCTTTGTCTCTGGAACAGTTTCACATCTCTGAGGATTATGGGTTTATTCTTCCTGAGCCTCTGGTAGGTCATTACACTTACTGTATATCCTTTATTAGGGGCAGCAATTTCTTTACACCTTGTAATAAGTAACTATTGGTGTTTTATTCAACGTTCAATATAATTAATATTATACAACTAATATTAGTATAATATTAATGCAATGCACAGTAAAAAAAACTTTTTCTTACCAGCTCATTCAAATGGTAGGAACACAGGCAATTTATGACAAAAGAAGCAGATGCAGTAAAGCTACAGTTTCTGCAATTAATTGGTAACACACTGAGATTAATGTGCTAATGCGACGGATTTAACAAACTTTTCATCTGCATTCATATACAGTCATGAGTTTATTCAGATACATAATTGTTTGTATAAGAAAGCATTTGACTTTGAAACTGTTTGCTTTCTAAGTGACCTTTATCTATTTGTTTTAATGGTAAATAGGTTAATACAAAACTTTGCTCTCCAAAGATGCAGATTTCTCATTTGAGAAGTTCACATTTGGAAGCCAAAAAAAAGCCAGACAGACCTCAGAAAACTATCTAGACCAAATTAGTACTTATGTGTAAATTTGATGACAAGTGCAGTTAATTAATCCAAGGTAGTGAATTGTTAACTTTGACTTACATTTAGTATCTGGGGTTATGTATCTCTTTCAATGATTGGTGGAAAACTGAGAATTCACCTCAAGATAATGTTTGAACTCTGTACTCTGGCTGAAAAACCCCCAGCATAAATGTATAGTGCATTTACTGAATATATGATTTGATGTAAATCAAATGGGTCAGTTATGTTATGGTATATGCTCACAGCAGCATGTCTGTAGATGTATTGGCAGTAGCTAGTCTCAGTACTATATTTTGAAAAAGTTGTCACGAAAGAAAGGTAAATGTAATTAAAAATGATCAATATATATGTGACAGTACATTGCATATTATTGTGTTATAGACACATCCTATTACATTGTGTTTCAGACAGACCTGCCGGTGTACTACAAGCCCTGGATGGACATTGCCAGAAATGTGCCAGAACTCATTTCCTCCCGTTCTTTGCGCCTGAGAATTCATGATGTATGAGATTTGAAAGCCTTTGAAAGCCTACACAAAGAAAAAGAAATAAGCAGCACTTCAACATTTTGCATTTCCGTTCAAAATATAACCATTCGTCAATATTTTGTGCTAAATGGATTGTTATATTAGTTTCATTAAACAGCATACTTTTACTTTCATTTTCCTTTCTGCCTTTTTTCCCTTTTATTTTCGTTAGAGGAACTGTAAAGCCTATATGGGGATTTCATATGTTCCAGTTTCACACACACACACAAAAAGATATCCCTTTGTATTTACAAATTAACGACTTTAAAAGTATATGTCATTAATTACTGTTACAATAATATAACTGTCATTACTAATTTTTATTTGTAATGGTTTCTCAACACTTGCAACACCCCTAATCCATTTTTTCAAATGTTGTCAGAAATGAACTCTGCTTGCTTTTAAAGAATTTATTTTATTTATTTCAAAACAAAAAAGACACAATTTAGTATTTTGAACTCATTAACTTGCAATCTGTTCTGTGCAAAAGTCTTAGGCCACTAGTATTTCCCCAACATAAAAAAAGGTTTTAAGTCGGTTATTTCTATCTTTTGCTGTAGTGAAGTATCAGTTCACATTTCCAAAAATGATTTTTGTCATTAATTGTAATAATGCAGTGAGATTATTGTGTGACAGCAGCCAGCGCTCCACACAGAGATCTGATCTGATCATCATCAGTCTGTCTGGAGTCACAGGAAGAAACAGAACAAACTGAGACAGACTCAATCCAGAAGAACTGTGCCAACGTCTCCAAGATGCTTCAGATAAACCTACCTGGAAAGCTCCAGTACAGTACAAAGTTTTAGACACTTGTGTAAAAATGCTGCAAAATGAGGATACATTTTTGGTATTACAGCTTTTGGTAAAACATTTGCCCATAGTTTTTCAGGTTTTTTTTCTTTATCTTCTGGATTTAGTCTGTCACTGTTTGTTCTGCTTCTATATATTTATATTTGAGGGACCCAAAATAAACACCAGAGGTTAATAATCAAGGATTCTTTGATTGTTTTGTGTTCTGTATCTAATCTCAGATGCCTCTGTTGGAGACTCATTTGTTGCAGAAACATCGTGAGCTTCGTTTGGCCCATCTGGCTTTGAGCATGATGACTATGGGTTACGTATGGCAGGAGGGAGAGAGAGAAACCGTAAAAGTACAACAATGATTTTGCATTCATTTCAGAGCCCTAATTAGAACTGAACTGTCTGACTGTTTATGTTTGTCATGAACCTCCAGGGGCTTCCAAGGAATCTGTCGGTGCCGTTCTGTGAGGTGTCTCAGAGACTGGGTCTGCCTCCGATTCTCATCCACGCTGACACAGTCCTCGCCAACTGGAAGAAAACAGATCCAGATGGGTAAACTCCAGATTCATATAATATTGTGTTTTTTGTATCATCTCAATGGCGGCTGCGCTGCAATTTCTTTATATTAGAATGTTTATATTTTACCTTTGCCATATAATCTCTGCATATCAATATCTAAAAATAGAAATAAATGAGAAAGAAAGAACAGGAACAATTTTCACCAAAAAAAATCAACTTAAAATGTTACAAAAATAACTAAATGTTACAAACGGATTAGAAAACATAAACAAATAAGCTATATTTCAGATTTGACATGTATTATTAAGCAAACTAACTAGTAATATTATATTTCTTTTCATGCACAACTGGACATGGATTTTTCCAGACCCTTTTCCATGGAGTAAGTATTTTGTTTTATTAATAGAAAATATGTTAAACGTTATTTATTTGTAGAACCAGCAGAGGGAGCCATATCATTATGTTCTGAGTGGAATAGAGCTGTACGAGCTGTGGCAATTCACATCCAAGAATTAAACACCACAATGAACAACATAAAATAAATGTTTTACATGTTGATGTAGTTTGTTGCTAGTGCTTCTCTAGTATTGACTTGCCATTCATAGGGACTGTTTTTGCTTCCTGTAAGGAACTTAGAGTTATTGCTGACATTGCCTGGTGAAGAAAGCGTAAGAGGATTTTTTCTGGTGACACTGCTGGTGGAGTTGGCAGCTGTACCTGGCCTGAAGGTCTGACACTTTGACAAATGCAACAGTTCACAGAATAAATAAATTAATAAATGAATTGCTTTGGTTCTCCATGGCTTGTAAATATGCATTAAAAAAAGCAAATGAGCTGGAATTACCGGGATTTGCAACTTCAATAGTCACTTTGCAGTGTGGTGTTACTATCTGATAACATTATTGTACCATGTTAACACAAAAGCTTTTTCTTTTTTCACAGTCTATCCTTGATGTCATCAATGGCATCCACTATAATGATGTTGCTATGGTCACCAAAGCCTTGGATGTTGTCAGTCAGGCCATAGACGGCATGAAACAGGCCATTAAACTAATGCATGGTAATACTTTCAGGAGGACAAATGAACGTGTGTTTTAATGCATTCATTCAGGACATGTGATATATCAATCTTTACTGTTTCAGAATATGTAGATCCCTCCGTATTCTATGGCATTATGAGGATCTATCTGTCTGGGTGAGCCATACCGTAGACTCTGTTTTAGAGTTATTCTGAATCTAGAAAAGCTACTGTAACTCTCCTTCTGCATGTGGGTGTTAATGTAGATGGAAAGATAACCCATTAATGCCAGAAGGTCTCGTGTATGAGGGAGTCCAGGAGAAACCAATGCAGTTTTCAGGAGGCAGCGCTGCTCAAAGTAGTATCTTACACTGCTTTGATGAGCTTCTGGGAGTCCAACATGAAGGCAGCAGCGGTAATAGAAATATCAGCAATTGTCCTTATGGTTGACATTCCTGGTTGCATTATGTCTTTATATGAAATGTATTGTTTTGCTCTGTCAATGCTGTCCAAACAGGTGACTTCCTGAGAAGAATGAGGGACTACATGCCGCCCTCTCATAAGCAGTTTATTGAAAACATCTCTAGCTGCCCGTCTC